>LZPO01117075.1:190765-202261 GCA_001675575.1 Neotoma lepida
GTAAGTGGGGACTTTCCCCCTTATGTTCTTTCTACCTTCTCAACTGTAATTTTCCCTCAGTGACTTCAAACCACTTCAGCTCCTTAGAGCTGCTCAATTCCAGCACCAGGAAGCACATACCAACATCTAGGCCAATCCTCCCAGCTGCTGCACCAACGGGGACCACTCACTGGTAGGCACTGCTAGGCACTTCCTGCAATGCATTCATTAATGCCTTTCTGCACCTTCTTTATGAAATAGCATATTCATAGAATTTCCAGAGAATTGCAAACTCTGCATTTAAATTCAACAAGTTCGGTATTGCCACAAAAATATCACTTATACTCTGAGATTATTTCTTTTTAAAAATATATTTTTATTACTGTATTTTATGTGCATGTTTTTTCTCTGTGGATGTCTGTGCACCACGTGTGTGCCTGGTGCCTGAGGAGGTCAGAACTGAAGTTACAGGTGATTGTGAACCACCATGTGGTTCTGGGAATCAAACCCAGGTCCTCTGGAAGAGCAACTGGTGCTCTTAACCACTGAGCCATCTCTCCAGCCCCCAAGATATTTTCTTAATGAGAAGATGTCATCTTTTGAGAAGTCTAGATTTTTCCAAACTTACATTATAGCCATCAATGTCCAAATGATAGCAGTGTTCTCTATAAAACATGTCATAGTGGAAAAAAAGTAAAGTGTGTAATGTCCTGGAGGTGAGTGTTCTTGCTTAACAACCCCTCAGTTAATAGGCAAGAAGCAAACTCGGAGAGATTCAATAACTTAGTCAAAGGCACCTGGCTGGCTGGAGGACTTAGCTGGACCCTAAGGCCTGTGTTTCCATGTAACATGACNTAGAATCTAGCTCCAAAGACAGTGAAGCTCATGAAGGGCTGTCCAGTGCTAGGTGTTAATGCTGTTCCTTGGTGCTTCTTGAAGCCATAGACTGGCTGGAGTCTGTGCTGGCTTCCTATGGGTGTAACAAATGTCCCCAGCTTTAACAACACAAATGTGTCCTCTTAGAATCCTGGAGTGGAGAGGTCTAACCCAACCTCTCTGGCTAATATTCCTAGTCAATTAGTGTAATCACAATAATTGCCCACAGACATACCCAGAGGCCCATCTCGTAGGTGATTCTAGGCTCTGTCAAGTTGTCAATCAACACTTGCACACCCACTGCCATCTCCTTTCTTTTCCTCTCCCTTCTCATTATTCCATTTGGCTCCCTAGAACTTCACATCTACTTTCGTGTTTTATACATGTGTTATTAATGTATCTATATAAAACCTAGGAACTGCGTGTGAAAGAAATATATGATATTTGTATTTCTGAGGCTGACTTCTTTAACTTAATGCAATTATGTCCAGTTGTAGCCATTTTTTCTGCAAATAACAGAACTTTGTTCTTTTCCATGGCAGAAAACATTCCCTTGAGTAGATANACCACACTTTCCATGTCTATTGGGGCTGTTGTTAGATGCCTACATTGGTTCCATAACTCAGCTATGGTGAACAGTGCTGGGATTCACATTGATGGACAAATATCTCTGGGATGTGTTGATCTGGAGCTCATTGGCTCCACCCAGGAGTGGAATAGCTGGGTCCCATAGTAGATTCATTTTCAGTGTTTTGAGGAACCTCCAAACTGACTTCCATTATGGCTAGACTAACATTCCTACAAGCAGTGTATGAGACTTCCCTTTTGTCCATATTCTCATCAGCATCTGTTGTTATTTACTTTCTCAATGACTGGCATCATCATTTCTCAATGATTGCTGGGGTGAGATGAAACCTCCATGTAGTTTGCATTTCTGTGATGGCTGGTGAAGTTTACTTCTTCTGCAGAATTAAATCAATCAGTCTCCTTCACTTGCATCAGGCACTTTCTCTCCTCTCTGCTTTTGGCCTCCTTATTTTTTCTGCCTAGAATTTCCTTTTCTGTTCATCTCTGATTTTATAACTCCTGATGATTTACAGATTCAGTTCAAATGTCACTATTGCCTCACATCCCTCTCTGTTTCTTCCCCTACCCCTAAGCTGGAAACAATTTTTCTTCTGACTTCTCAGGGCCCTGCCTATTCCTTTCATGCTGAGCACATTCTTGCTGCTTATTGCTACATAGTGAGTGACACTGAACTTAGTGGTTTAGTAAGATAGCTCATGGATCAAAATTTTGTTCAGAGCACAGCAAGGATGGCTTGATTTGTCCCATGATCTCTGGAGCCTCCGCTGGGTTATCCCGTGTTTCTCTTACTCCCACTTGACAGCACGTCCCACACATCTGGCTGTTGCTTTCTCAGAGCATGGTGGCCTCAGGATGGAGATTTTTTTTTTTTAACATGGTAGGTGAGGACTCCAGTAGACCAACATGGAAATCAATCCCTTAAAAGGCAAGCATGGGCCAGGTGTAACATTATATCAACCTGACTCTATTGCCCCCAGTAGGTACATACCAGAATAAAGGGAAGAAGTAGTAGAGCCCTACCTTCTACAGTGTTAAAGAATTCAAGGCCCTGGGGATGCTGCAGTCAGCAAAGTACTTGCTGGCAAGTGTGAGGACCTGAGTTTACTCCTAACTGCCCACGTTAAAAAGCCAGATGTGAGATTTACTTTGAGCTTTTTGAGGATTCTCCACACTGTTTTCCACAGTGGCTGTACCAGTTTGCAATCCCACCAACAGTGAATAGAGGTCCCCTTTCTCCACATCCTCTATTGCATTATTTGCTCATTGTTTTGTTGATCTTTGCCATTCTCGCTAGGCTAAGATGAAATCTCAAAGTTGTTTTGGTTTCCATTTTCCTAATTGCTAGGAACAACAAACATTTTTCTTCAATGAACATTTTTTTAAAAAGATATTTCTTAGTTATTTTTATTTCTTCTTTTGAGAACTCTTTCTCCAGATCTCAAGTCCATTTTTTGAATGGGTCATTTCTTGACTCTTATTTTTTGAGTTCTTTATATATTCTGGATATTAATCCTCTGTCAGATGTATAACTGGCCATGATTCTCTCCCATTCTGTAGACTTCCTCTTCACTAGATTTTAATGAAGTGATTTAGTTTTATGAGGTCCCACTTGTCAATTGTTGGTCTTTTTCTTGGGCAAATGAGTTTTATTCAGGAGGTTCTTTCCTGCACCTATATCCTGTAGAGTACTGCCTATGTTTTCTTTTAGCTGTTTCAGGATACAAGTGGTCCAAAGGGGGAAATGGGAAAAACAGGGAACTTCAACAAGAGAGGGGAGAAATGACAGAAGAGGGAAGAAGAGTAAAATAACAGTACGGAGGTCTTAAAAGTTACAAGGAACCATACTATTAGCTAGCTACTTAGAAATACCTATAATACATATAAATCTTTGTATACATAAACGTAAATAGTCTTAATGAAAATTTCCCATCTGACCTAATAATGCTCCCGACAAAGAGCCATAGACTATCTAACAAAACCCCTGATACCAGGTATGAGAAGCCCTCTTGGAGTTGGTCAGGGNTGTCCAAGAGACTCCTAAAACCTTATGGGTTATTGCTGCTGCCCTTTGTTGTACCCCAGAGGTAGAAGGTAAGTTCCTTTTGCTGAAAATATCATGTACTTCAGGACCCAGAAGATCCAAGCTGGATGTGACCTAAACCCTCCTCCCTGACGACTAGTTTTTATGAAACCAGAAGACACTGTGCACGCTTCTGAAGGAAGGAAGCAAACAGTGGTCCTGTTCGGCTTTGATGCCTATGAGCTAAAACAACAACCAGCATGTTACGATAATCCTAAGGGTGAAAATAGTGGCACATGTACTTCTGTGATAACCAGCAGCTCTCTAATTGGANGAAAAGCCTGCTCAAGAACAGGGAAATTCCAGTTGATGCTGGAAACCTAGCCAACCACCCAGGGCTAGTGAAGTCATGGATCTTGGAGGAGAACCTATAACCACCACGTTACTAAGGCAGCATAATCCCTAATTATATTCTAAACATTTATCCCTANATTCACAGATAAATGTAGTTCTCAGCCGTCATCAAGGAAACTTCTCTTTGCAACATATGGAGACCATTACAGAAAGCCACAACTGATCTAAATGCACAGTTGTGAGATCCTAGTCCCAACCAATACATCTACAACACAACTCATGGGCCTAAGGTTTAGGGATCATTTTGGAAGAGGGGGCAGAAAGATTGTCAGAGCCAGAGGAACAGGGCGTTTCCTGTGAGATTATGTCTCCTAGAAATGTCAGAGTCCATACCCACAAAGTCTCGTCAACATGGCTGCGTGAGGCCANGAACAAGGATGACATCAATAGACACGCTAGCGTGAAACGGGGGGAAGTACATGAGCCTCAACCCTCAACAAAGAATTACAAGTAACTGAGGAATGCTGAGAGTGGGAGAAACAGTCTTCCCCAGGGAAGAACACACCAATAAGTCATCCAATACCAAATGGCCATCTCTGAAAACATATACATGCAGGTAACATTATAAAGATTAAGCAGTTTGCTTTTATATGTATAAGAACACACAAACAACAACAGCAGCAACAACAACAACTTAAGAAAAAGAGTGGGGAGGGGACATATGAGAAGATGGAGAGAGTAAAGGGAAGGGGGAAATGATGTCATTATAACCTCAAATAATAATAATAATAATAATAATAATAATAATAATAATAATAATAATAAAGCCAGATGCTGTGGTATACACTTGCAATCTCACTTCTGGAGAGATAGAGACAGGATCCTGGTATTTGCTGGTCAGCCAGCGTAGCAGAATCAGGGACTCTAGGTACAGTGTGAGATTAAAAATCTTGTCTCAAAAAATAAGGTAGAAAATGATAGGAATAAGGAAGACGCTGGTGTTGCCCTCCAGCCTCCATATGCATGGGTGCATATGTGCATGGGTACTCACACAAAAAGACACAGATATGCCTAAGAAGTCAAGGGCATCTTTAAACATCAAAGATAGGTGCTTAGGTTTATACCCGATTATTTTCCAAAGGCTGTGAGTTCTAAGGACTCTTCTTCAGAGGTAGAATATCCCCTACGGGCCAGTGTCGTGGAATCTTTGGGAATGTGGTTAGGCTAGCAGAAATGGGTCATGGGGAGTGGGGGGCAGGGCATTGGAGGTGATATCCACTTCTGCTTCCTGATCCAATAAGATGTGGACAGTCCCATAAGGGCCCACCACCATGCTTCCCCACAATGAAGGCTCTACACTGTGAGCCAAAATAAGCTATATCTTCCTTGAGTTGCTTTTGTTGGGTATTCTGTAAGACCATGACAGAAGTAACTACCATATGGGGTTTTGTTCACTTTAGCAGTCTCCAAAGGGCTTGATAGCAAACTTTGCTCCAAACACCGTAATTGCTGTTGTGCTGATGAACAAATGTGCTAAACTGATCTTGCCAAAAGTAATCATGCCTCATTTTATATTCTAAATAGTAGGGGGGAAAACATGAGGGGGCTAGAATCTTTTGAGAGCCACCATGTGGGTGCTGGGAATCAAACCCAGCCCTCTACAAGAAAGATGAGTGTTCTTAACCACTGAGTCATCTCTCTAGCCCCAATATCTTTTTTTGAGGCCACAGGGTAGATTTTGACATTATATGTATTTAAAATAGATGATCATGGTCTTTAGAAACTAGACTGTGAACTTGATGCTGTAGCACTTATGATGCAAATTTCTGGTAATCAGCTTGGAGATGCGTTGAACCAATTTTTCTGATTGGATAAGCACCTTTGTCTGTCTGGTTCCAGCAACAGTGGGTGGCTTGCTGCACAAAACCTGTTCACGCCACTCTTCAATTCAGTGTAATAGCGTGTTGAATTAATCAAAATCTAAGTCTGCAATAATGGAAATACAGAGCCTGCCACTAAATTGGTTTNAGTCAGCTCTGCTCTGAAGTTTGTAGCACCAGCTATTAGATATGAAGAACTTCTGGTAAGCACATAGTTTTAAATCTGTAGCAAGCACTTGGCAGCATCTCTACTATTTCCACCAGAAAAACACTACCTTTTTACACCCTGGTGAGATAGGATCACTAAGCTGTTTTAATTTTATGTATGTCAGAGGAATTAAAGTCCTGATGCAGTGCTGGGGATTGAACCCGGGGCATCGGGCATGCTTGGCAAGCACTCTGCCAACTTAGCTACATCCCTAGCCCCAAAGTGAAAAACATTTTATGGCACATAAAACAGATATGAAATATAACCTTGCAGTGTCCATAAACACAGCCGTGCCCNCTAGTTTATACATGATCCGTGGTTACTTTTCTCACACAGTGACCACAGCACAGAGCTTGTAGTACCTGAAGCTTGAGCTGTTAACTGCCCTCCCAGATACAGAGAAAGGTTACCCAGGCATGGTGGTGCATGCCTGTAATACCAGCAATAACAAATAAAAATTTTAATTAAAAAAGAAAGGAAGACGACCTAGAGTTGAAGGCTAGCCTGGGTTATGCAGAAAGAGCATCTCTTAAAAAAAAGGAGGGAAAGGCTAACGAAGGAAGCCCAGCAGATAAAATCACTCGGTACCAAGCATGACAAACCCAAGTTCAATCCTGAGGACTCACACAGCAGGAGAGAATTTGCACAAACTGTCCTCTGACCTGCACAGGTGTGTGCCATGAAGGGTGTGGTATGGCAAGAGTGCCTGCACACACATACACAAACACACACAATAAACGAAAAGTAGATATCATTTTAAAAGATTTGAGCGAGTGCCCTGAAAGGGAGCAGAATATATGCTAAGTTCTCCCATGGGGATCAGAAGACAGCAGAGAAGTTAGACAGAAAGAACGAGAAACTAGCAGAGCAGGCAGCATAAGCATAAGACATAGGGCACTTTTTGTTTGTTTTTTGGTGTTTGTTTGAGACAGATTCTCATTCTATAGCCTAGGCTGTACTAGAATTCCATTTGTAGCCCAGGTTGGCCTCAAACCTATAGTGATTCTCATGCTCCAGCCTCTTGGGTGCTGTGATTCCAGATGTGAGCCACCACTCCTGGCAATATAAGTTACTTTCTGTTACCTAATGATATGGTGTCATAGGTTATGGTAATAAGCTTTTGTCTGGCTCTATTGCAGCTGACAGAGAGTGCCCCCCTCCCCAGCCAGAGTGGCTTGGAGAACCATGAATCTGCCCGTCTCCCTGTCACTTGGGGCTGTGACTTAACAACTAGAACAAATGAGCAAAATCTCAGGCTTTGCTTCTTACTGGCTGTGTGACCTTTGGCAGGTTTCTTAATCTCTCTGGAACACATCTTATTTCTTTGCAAAGTGGAATGACTACACCATCACTCCTTTGTGTCTGCATTGACATATGAAACGACACACAGAAAGCTATGGTTTGTTGCTGCTGTTGTGATAGCCTCACTGGGCGTGCAGTGTGGATGCCTGGCCCTACCCTCAGAAATCCAGGTTCAGTACATGTGGGTGGAGCTCAGGAATCCGCCAGGAGGTGTGTGAACCACAGGTTGAGAAATAATGCCCCAGGAAGACAGGTGTGGGGCCATCTGGCCTGGCAATATGACCCGGCCCAAGGCACCGATGATAGGTAAGTGTGTAGCATCCAGTGGGCGGATAGTCTGGGGGTGGGAATGTTTTCCTCTGAAAGCAAGCCCAAGCCTGAGGTTGAGCAAAGCCAGGGAGGTAAAGATAGGTTTGAGAACCACCCACCCCTCTGTGCACTTAGTACCAAACACTCTCCTGTTGGAGGCAGGGGCCTGTACAGATTAATACATACACTAAATATTGCCTCCCTTATCCTCTGTGGATCTGCAAAGCTGTGGGTTGGTGACCATCTTATCCTGTGAGGACAATTAAGGAGCCCCAGTACTGCACGTTCCCCCATCCTTCTCCCCATGGTCAGAACTACCTGGTCTAGGAAGGCTCATGAGCCAGGCAGGCCTGGCCCCCAAGGGAAAAGAGGGAGCTGTGCTGGCTGTGGTGAGCTAGACAACACTGGCTGTACTCACAGGGCTGGTGGCTCCCCTCCAGCCTGTTGTTGCTGTAGAAGGAATGCAGACCCAGAGTGGCTAGATAGTCCTATTTTCCCAAAGAAGCCAGATCCCCAGATTTTTGTGTAGTATATTCCTATTAATGAAGGTTGGCAAGTAAGCCAATTTTTTAAAAACCCCATGCGGGCCAAACAAAACACATCTGCTGGCCGGATCTAGCCTGTGGGTGGGCCTCCAGTTTGCAAACTCTAGTCTAGACTGAACGATTCCAGCCTGAGGAGCTGCATGGAAGCCCCCCACCCTACCTGGTAAAGGGACATGATTTAACCTAGGGCGGTCTTACTAACCCTCCACACACACTGAACTCATCAATGGACAAGATGTCTAGCTCCATATCCAGGATCCTGACTGGTCCCTATGGATATCCCTAGGTCCTAGAAGTCAGAGCTCAGCTGCTCTGTGTTTGGAGAAAGACCTAGGCCTGGCTGGAGAGTGCCCTAGTTTGAAAGCAGTGCCCCAGACTGGAAAAAAAAATATGGCTTTTTCTGTTTTCCCTTATCTATGGAAGAGTGCCACACAGTTACAAATGGGGGTTTCTAGTCTCCATCAGCTACCTGTCATAGGCAGGTTGTGTGTGTGTGTGTGTGTGTGTGTGTGTGTGTGTGTGTGTCTGTGTGTGTCTGTGTGTACAGGTGTATATGGAGGCCTGATGTCAGTCTCAGGAGTGATTCCTCAGGTGCTTCTGACCTTGTGTTTCATGACAGGATCTTTCATTGGGGCTGGGAGCTTGCTGATTAGGCTAGGATGGCTAGCCAGTGAGTCCCAGAGATCTGTCTATCTCCACACCCCCAGCACGGGGCTCACAAGCACATGCTACCGCACATAGGCTTGTTTTTTTAAATACAGATTCTGTGGCTGATGCTCAGGTCCTCCTGCTTGCACTTTACAGAGTGGACTATCTCCCTATAACCCCAGTTGTCACTAAATTCTTAACAGCCTAATTCAGCACCATTGGATTGAGGTCACAGCCATGGATCATAGTTTTAGGAAGGGAGGGAAGAAGCAAGGAAAGGCCCTTTGCACTTTGGCCCCTCCACACAGAAGCAGCATCTCAGACAGGACAAATGCCTGAGGTGGCAGTCAGCGGCCCACTGGGGCAGGTCTGCAGCTCAGAGCTGCAGGTATGAGGCAAACCACCCCAGTCTCAAACCCCCTGGAGGAAAGAGACCCTTGGATTTGGACAAGGAGGTTGATGCATGGCTGATGAGTTATTTTTAAATTTTTGATATTATAAACACATGCTGAAGTAGAAAGAGGGACAGATACACAGAGGCAGAGAGAAGAGAGAGAAGAAAGAGTCCAGCTGATACAGAGCTAACCTAGTGTGCACCGAGCCCTGGCTTCAAACCCCAGTACCACATTAACCTGGCTTGGTGGCACACACCTGCCATCCCAGCCCTTTGGAGTTGGAGGANGGAAGATCAGAAGTTCAAGATCATACTCCACTACATAGGGAGTTCAAGGCTAACTCGGGCTACGCGAAACAGTTTCAAGAAGCCAAGCATGGGAGAAGCTGTTTTTATTGGTTTTCTGTCTTTTGAGGCAGTTCTTCCTCTTCTGAGTCCCTCCCTGTGAGCAGCTGGGGGTCTGAATGGGAGCTAGGACCACTCAACTTGGTCTCACACTCCGTGCTGAGTTTTTCCAGCAAGTTCCCAAGTTGTCAGGGTGGTTTCGTACAATGGTCTCCCTCACAAGCTTTAATTGGCCCTTAACACACAGGAAGACACCAGGGAGGTTTTATGGTGTGTGCAGGGCTTTTGAACCAGGAACCAGATTCCTTGTCTCCCCACACCCCCACCCTGCACACTCTCTTTTCCTTTTGAAGTCAACAGGAGCCCTGTTCATGGTGTCTAGCAGGAACCAAGGATCTGGTCTCAGTGAATTGTTAGGAAAATGTATTAAAGTGCTTAAAGGAGATTAAGTTACACGAGAAAACACACTTGGGCCAGAAGCAACTGTAGTCAGAGCCACCTGAGGGGGGTCCTCAGGTCAGAGAAGAGAAGCAAACATCTTTTAAAAAATTTAGTGAATGTCTTCCATGCCTGGGAAGAAATAAGGCTCCATTGTCCTTGACGTGTTTAAAATATGAATTGCCAATTAACAATATGATTGGCAAATTGCTCTACAATTAAAAACATAGAAATGTTGTTAGAGGCAATTAGAATAATTGTCACATGTTAATTATGGGTTGATGGATTTTGCATGCTGCCAGCAATTACCCTTTGAGCCTGAGATTTTTCTGAACAGAATCCAACCCCATAAAGACATTGATATAATATAAACTGTCTTCCTTGCTGGCATGCCTACTGTCTTTTTAGTGTCTTTAAAGGTATGTAATTATTTTTAATTAGGCTTCCAGAAGAAAATTTTTGGATATATGTTTTGCTAGGTCATCCTTAGAAATCCTTGTATCTAATCCGAAAGTGGAAGGGAATAGAAGAATTCACAGTGGAGAGCCAAGCGAACTTCAGTTTTGATATTTACTGACTTGCTACAATCGCTAACACACATAGTCTTTGGTAACCTCAAAGTAAAATAAGGAAAATATATACCTGACACCCTTGTTAGATAATGTTGATACATCCATCTCTTCTCAGTTACTGTGCATGATGAAGTAATTGACATTTGAACCTATAGNGTCTCCTAGTGAACCTGTAGTGTCTCCTAGCCCTTCCGTGCTCTTTCTCAACTCTTGGAGAGCATATTGTTCCTAGGTTTCTCCTCTTCCTTTCATATATTCTGGTTTTGCCTATTCTAGAACCTTCTAATCTCAAATTCAGGGTCCTCCTGCATAGAGTCATAGAGTCAGCTGTCTTCACATGGCTGCTCTGCTTGCAAACAGGAGCCTAAATTTGTCATGCTTATTCTTGGTTCATGTCTTATCTTCTTTACTGGGACTCCAGCAAAGCCTTTTCCTGCAGTATTGATCTGGGGTTCAGCTGATTTTCACCTGTAGTCCTAATTTGGCCTGCAGCTGATTTTTGTAAATAGAAGTGTATTGGGATGTAGTTATAGCCAGTCATTTACATACAATTTGTAGGTGTATTTGAGCTGCAAGGACATAAGCAAGTATGCTGTGGAATATTACTTTAATTATGTAAAGATATGTTACATTTGTTTGTGTTGCAGAATATTACTTTATGTAAAGGTGTGTTGCTTTTGTTTATGCTGCATTTGTTTAATTATGAAAAGATGTGTTGCCGTTTCACCTTGCCTGCCTAAGTCACCTGATTGGTCTAATATAAAGCTGAATGGCCAATAGCTAGGCAGTAGAAGGATAGGTGGAGTTGGTAGACAGAGAGAATAAAGTAGGAGGAAGAATCTAGGCTCTAGAGAGAAGAGAGAAGAGAATGAGGGAGAAAGAGAAGGAGATGCCTGGGGCCAGACAGACAGACAGACACAGAGTAGGACATACAGGATGAAAGAAAGGTAAATCCTGAGTAAGTGCTAGTCCTCTGTGTATGAACTGTGACCTTGGTTGGATACCTGTCCCTCCCAAGTTCCAGGTTTTCATTCTTTT
>LZPO01117075.1:220800-240918 GCA_001675575.1 Neotoma lepida
CTAAAACAGAGTTACACAATCTGCTAATAAAGGTTCTAATTTTTCAAAAGTGTTTTCTTCCTTTCCCTGGGTCTTACACTCTGTTTCCCTGCCTTGAGTTCTTTGATTCCTCTCTAAATGGGTGTTGGATACTTGTACCCTGGTTTCTGATAGTGTGATGGGTGGGAATGATGTGGATGGAACTTCCTTTACTTTTACTCCGCCACGTATGTTGGTGCCATTCACCTTGCAGGGATAGGGGCACCCAGTGNCACCCTTCACTTTGAAGTAATGATGGAAAGATTGAAAGTTATTTTTAGGGTCCATTTCTGGTATCTTCCCTCTCTAGCCCCTGGCCCCTGTTTCTACCAAGGGGATTATAGTATCATATCTTGTAGCTGCTGTGAGGACAGTTAAACTGTGCATGTGTGCTATTTGCTTCCTCTGTGGTTCATCAGCTCAAGGCTGAGGTGGCAGTGCATCCGTTCTCATGACCAGTTCCCTCCAAGTTGCATTTCCCAGTGACAGAGGCTTTCCTGGGGAAAGTTTACCTTTCTGATAGGAAGGGATCTTTTGGTGTGGGAGTATAGCATGACTCACACGCCAGGGATCATTCTCCAGCAACAGTTTTGGTGGTACATGAAAACTGCAACAGGTAGACTCCCTGTGTGCCTTGGGAATCTCAGATGAATGGGCAGGAAGCTGTACACAGTTGCAGTAAATTATACAATTAGCAAAAATTGTTGGAGTAGTTTAAAAATCTATTCCAGTTGTACAAATACTGCCTGTTTAGCATTATTCTTTGGGGAGGGTGGATGGGAAAAAGCAAGAAAGTGAGAAGTCCTTAAACCAATCGTTTTATCCTTTTGTTTCTCAAGGTTTTATTGAAATTGAGCCCTACCCACATGCAGGTAGCTTAGTAGCTTGGAAGAATGCAGGTGTGCTCTTCCAAATGAGATTAGGTTACAGTCTTTAGGGCCCGGCCCGCTGATCCTTGTTGCATACCCACCTCCTTTTGGAAAGACTTGAAGGAGAGGAGTAGGAGGGGAGATAGTTATTGCTTGAAGGCAGGTAACATGTTTCATTTGTTTTGGTCTGTTTACAATGGTTTAGTAACTTGTAGGGGGCACAGACAGCGAACACAGGGTCATCTGAGGAACCTGGCAAGGATGCACCTTGAAAAGCCGTTTGCTATTGCTCCTGGTGCACCTGTCCGTGAGNCTTTCTCCTTGTGAATGGCCATGATTCACAGTCTTGCCCACATGAACGGCTGCAGTTGTTTGCACCCTTATTACTATTTAATCTAACCTAACCGGTAAGGCCCATTGTGCTAACAACCAATCCGTTCATCTCTGTGAGGCCGGATTCATCGATGCTTCCTTGTGAACCAGGATGCCGGTTCCAATCACCGCTCCTTGAGTTTGTTTTGGCAAAAGACAAGAAAGGGTGGTCTGTCTTTAAGTCTTTGTGATGCATAGGTCTCTCACCTTTTATGATCAGCAGGAATTGGAAATGAATGAACGAGTACCATTTATCTCATAACCCCCTCCCTTTATTTTAAAAGCTGATTTAAAAACAAAGCAAACCCCCTTAAAGTTTGCCTTCTGTGGCTTGTTTCTGCAGCGGTGAGGAGTTGCTCCCCCCTGCCTGTCCTTTGACCTTTCTACTGATTTATAATTTGTTGTTCAAACAATTCACTGCTCATCTCAGCAGCACACACATTGCACTGTTAAATTCTTTGTCCTGAATTACCTACTTGATGATAGCCGTTAAGGATCATTAGGACTGAGCGCCTGAACTAGGACATAGACATCCAGGTAGCTCCAGGTCGTGTGGTTCCAGTGCTTTGCCTTTGAAAGCCTTTGCATCTGAAGCATTTGCACTGTGGGTCGGGTAACAAGAAAGGGCAGTGGAAACTGTCAGCTGACTGGGACAAGCCTGTTGCCAAGAGAACTTTTATTCTTGTGAGACGATGAGACGATTAGAAAAGATTGGCCTTAAAACCAATTCTTAGTTAAGGAAATGTTTGCCATGAACTAGATGCTTTAAATAAACTCACTCTGTCAATGTAGGGTGTTTTCTTCTTACCATTATTTGATGAAGAGAGACAAGTGGACAGTTTATTAATAATGTCATGAATTCTGAACTGTAAGCTTCAATAATTCCCATCTCTGGTCTGTCTCATAGGCTGTCCACCCTAATACACTCTCCCTTTCTACAGTTTTTTTTTAAAAAAGTCAATCCAAAGCATGCCATTTCATCTGTAAATGTGTAGGGTTTTCATTTAACAGCTTTTGGGGGACATATCATTCACATGACAACTATTCACTAAAAGATGACTCTTAAGAAATGTGTAAATGAACAAGTTCTGAAAAATAATTATGTATTTACAGAATGTTTATTGAGCACATATTTCATGCCCTGTGTTTTTTTAGGCTCTCAAATTACTTGTTATTTGTTTCCCTACAAGTTCTTATGTTTGAGCTCCTTGCCAGAATGTGCAATTCTTACAAGTTTTCTTCGTTTTCCATAGATCTCTTAATTGGGAGGTTTCTTCCAAGCTATTAATTGTAGATTAGAATCTCTTAGTGAGCAAATATGATTACAATGGGTCATTTAAAAGTGGTATTTCAGATATTATTATTATTAAATGTAGAGATAATTAGCCATTGGTTGTAGCTCAGTCTTGAATCTGAATTGAGTTAACTTTTGTTTACTTTGCAGGGCCTGACCCTCCAGCTGTGTCTACTTGAGTCTGCTTTAAATAGAGTTAGAAGCGCCCTATAAGAAAATCCCCCAAAGCTCAGAGCCAGCTTCCTGGAACCCTCTGGGTTCCTTTTTAGCTTCACACAGCTTAGAAGAATGCTTCCTCCTCCTGGCTACTGAGTGGTTTGTGTTATAGACGTCCGTGGCTGTTTCTCTGTTGTCTCTCTGTTGGTTGGAGGAATTCCTTTAAAATAAATCAATGATTTTCATATTCTGTCTGTGAAAATCTAATTTTAGGTAAATTATAGAGCATTTAGTGGTTTAAAAACCCATCCAGCATGTCATTTTAAGTTCACAGATCTGTTGAGCATAATTAAACTGCTGTCTTATTTGATTAGAATACCATTTACAGAGGATTCTCTGTTTATAAAAACATACACCAAAGAGTTGAAGAGCAACTTATAGACAGATGAACCAAGTGTGAGGGTCTGATTGTGAGCTTAAGTTCTGTTTTGCAAATTGGGAGAACTCTCTCTTGTCTCCTTTCTGATATGGTATCTTGGTTCAGCCTCATGCTCACATACTGATTTTCATTTTATTTTTTACTAAAATAATTTCGTGTGTGTCTGTGACTTCCTTTCTCCACCTGGGACAGTGTGAGTTTCTGGCACATGAGCGCCTAGTGTTTGCAAAACTTTATAAACAGCCAGAAGAGCTCATAGCTTCCAGGAAGTGGGTTGTTGATGCGACCAAGTGATGGATGGTGAAGCCACTACTCAAGTGGGGAGGGATTGTCCCCTCTTCTGCAGGAGAGGAGAGCCAGAAGCTAAGCAAAAACAAGTATTTTCTAGCTACTAGGGCTGCCTCATTCCCAACTCAGTATTTTCTCAGATCCAATGTCTATGTCTTGTCTACAAGGAATTTTTCCTCATGAAAGAGGCTGTGCCTTGCCCAAGAGAAAAATTAGGAATTCTGTTATGATTTTTATGTTATTTTTGAAGTGGTTTATTTATGTATATGTGTTTGTTGTGTGGTCACGTGTTTGTATGCCGTGTGTGTGTGTGTGTGTGTGTGTGTGTGTGTGTGTGTGTGTGTGCGCGCGTGCCTGTGCGCGCGGTGTGCTCGAGCACGTGCCCCCTGAGTCCAGAAGAGTGAGTCAGATGCCTTAGAGCTGGTGTTGCAGGTGGTTTCGAGTCACCCAACATGGGCACTGGGATTCAGAGTCCAGTCCTTGTGACTGAGCAACAGTGCTCTTGAACCACTGAGCTATCTCTCCAGTCCCTGAGAGGATTTTTGGATTCTTTCACAAGACCGTTTGAAATAACATTTAGGAACGGTTTAATTATGTTCAGTTCTGGACAGCCCCAAAATAAAAACTATCACTTNAACTATTAATGACTTGGAGTCTGTAGAACTTCGTTGCATGTTCTTAAATTTTCTTGCCTTTTGTTTTGTTTGTTTGACAAGGTCTCTCCACTGTCTGTCTCTCCAGGCTGGTCTTGAATGTAGCCCAGGCTGGTCTTGAATGTACAGGAGTCCTCCCACCTCAGTTTCCTGAGTGCTATGGTCACAAGCACATGCCACCACAGCTGGCTCTTTACTTGCCTAAACAAACAAAAACAGCAAGCAAAGAAACAATGAAGCTCTTTAAAAATTGAAGATACAAATTTGCACTTTCCANAGCTTTCCTTGGGCCCAAGGGGAACGGGAGGCAAGGCTGAGTCCCCTTCTTCAACATGCCTGGTACTGAGTGCATCTTTCTGAGGAGAGGAGCCCAGAGCTTAGAAACTTCTTAAAGACGTTCTTGACTAAATGGGGAGGAAAACTATTGACTGAAAGAAAAAGGGAATTTTTCTCAAGCTGTGGAGAATAAGAATGTGGTAGAATGGAAACTAGCTTGTGGCTGAGTCTCAGGAGACCTGGGGCTTTTGTCCTGACTGGTAGTGTGACCTTGGGCTGGTCCCCCTCNTTTCCTGTCTGTAAGGATGTAAGACCTCATTTTCAGATTCTAGCTAGTGGAGGCAAAGGGGGAGTGAAATTTCTCATTGGATTTGCTGGTGAGAGAGAAAATGGGTCTGTGTGTAGGNCACTTACTTGAAAGTACTCTGTGGGATCTGCAGATGGGTACCCAGAACAGCCAAAGAGAACTGGAGCGTTAGGGGAGGGGCTCAGTGAGGGACCCTTCAGTGGGCCTGTGTTATTATTAAGGAGAAGCAAATACTGCATCTAAGAGCACAGGTGAACCTTTCCTAATCCAAAAGTCTAAAATGCTTCAGAATCTGACAGTTTTTTAATGCTAACATGACACCACAAGTGGAAAATTCCATACTGGGAACTTCATTTTTCATGTACAAAAGTATTAAAATTAGTGTATAAAATTGCCTTGAGGCTATGTGTATAAGGTATATATATGAGTCATAAGTGAATTCATGTGTAGACTTGGGTATCATCCTTATATAAATAATCCAGAAATTAAAAAAAAAAAGAATCAGAGATCTGGAAAATTGTGGCCCCATACATTCTGGTTAAAGGATTCTTAGCTTGCCTTTCCCCNGTCCTGGGCCAAAGAAAACTATGGGAGCTGTAAACTTGATTTCTTTGACTTAGCTTTTTAGGAACATAGGTTTACAGAAAAGGCAAAAAGTTGCAGAATCATTTTAGTAGGGTTTTCTTAGGGTTGCTGCTGGCCGTTGGTGAGTAGTTGGGTCAGTGAAGTTGTCCCCAAGACTGGCTGNCAGTCCTTCGGCTCCACGGACCCAGTGTACAGACTCAGTAGCAACAGCTGCAGGGAAGGACACNCCCACAACTCTGTCCTTTGGAGCAAGCTTGCCTTTGGTTCTGTGCAGGGAGATGGCTGATTTCTGAGTAACTTTACGCCGTTTTCCCAGGGAGATTTTCAGTGTGCCTTTCAGTGTGGAAACTCAACGGCCTAACTTTTGTATCACTCAGTGACGTCTTTCTCCAATTTTTGAAGTCTTTCTCTTCTTTTAAAAAATTATCTTATTTAATGTATTGTTGTTCAGTGGACACCGAATTTACCCATCTATGGGTTTCCTGTTGATCTCACAATGTTTTCAGAAAAGCTTGATTCCGGCCAAATAGAGTGGTTCCTAAGAGATTATGTTTATCATGTAGAGCCTCATAGCTTTTGTTTTCTGTGCTCTTTATTTTAAAGTTAGTTGTGTTTATTTGTGGGTGGGTGGGGGAGTCTAGAGTTGGATGTTGGGTGTCTTTCGTGTATTGCTCCTCACTTTATTTTGAAATGGTATGTCACTGAAACTGAAGCTCATCCTTTTGGCTAGCTTGTGTTGCCAAAGGCTTCAGAAACTGGTGCCACCATTCCCCTGGTGCTGAGGTTACAGGCACATGATTCCTCATCCAACTAATTACAGGGGTGGTGGGATCTGAACTCAGGTCCTTGTGTTTCTACAGCATACATTTTACCAACTAAACCATTTCCGCAGCTCCCCCGTTTTCTGTGTTCTTCACATGGACTGTGTTGTTGTCTTCACTGGAGATTCTCGGACGTTTCCTTTTATGCATTCTTTATTATGTACATTTTCATGAAATGAGGCTGTAGGATGCTTTTCTGTNTTTTTCTTTAGAGCATGCTCTTGGAAGTTAAAGTTTTGTTTGGGGCTGCAAACCTGAATGGACTGAAGTTAGAGGCACTGTTAGTGGTGTTTGGAACTTCTTAAGTTTAACAGGGATTAGAGACTACTTTAGGACTGAATTGTACAAAAAGCTACTTTAAAAATTTTTCGCCCGTTGTGGTGGTGCATGCCTTTAGTCCATCTCAGCTCTGGGGAGGCAGAGGCTGGTGGATCTCTGTGAGTTTGAGGCCAGCCTGGTCTACAGAGCAAGTTCCAGGATAGCCAGGGCTATGCAGAGAAAGCCTGTCTCAGAAAACAACAACAAACAAACACAATTTTCCATTAAGAGCTGAGGAGATGGCTCAGTTACTGATACACTGCCTTGCAGGCATGAGCACCCGAGTTCCATCCCCAGAATGCATGTAGTAAAATCCCAGTGCTGGGAAGGTAGAGACTGGAAGATCCCTGGGGCAACCAACTTAGTCTACTTAGTGAGTACCAGGCCAGTAGGAGAGTGTCTCTTGTCTCCAAAGAAGTCATGTGGTACTTAATGACACGAGGTTGTCCTCTGACCTCCACATATACATTGTGCACCCCTTTCCCCCGCATCCCCCCACATATATTCCTTGTGCTGCTTTAAACCTGAAGTCTCAGTACTGGGAAAGTGGAGGCAGAAGAATCAGGGGTTCAAGGTCAACACCTACTATACTATAGGCTCAAGTGGAGGCCAGTCTGGACTAGATTTGACCTTGTCAGAACAAACAAAAGACCAAAACAACAACAACAACAACAACCCAATCCAAATGTAAGCCTTTTCTGTTGTGTTAAGATCAATATAGACAAAATGATTTCTTACCCTTCCATGAGCTTCCTGTACAGTGTCATTTTCTGTTTCTCCTGTGACCTTCCGTGAATTTACCATTTATATCTAATCTTCTCCTGAAGGATTCTCAGTCTGATTAGGTAACTTTTCACCTCACTAAGTCATGAAAGTCATAGGAACTGTTTAAGTCCATGTCCCTTGGAATCACCAGACATGGTTTGTTTGTTTGTTGCCTCTTTCTGGGCAGGAAGGATCCCGTGGCTCCTTGATCCTCCAGGGGCTTCAGAAGGTTAGCTTCCAGGTGTGACTGTCACAGGTCAGCCTGTGCAGAGGACTGAAGAGAAGTGGTTTGGGGGTTTAGCAGTGAGTGAGGCCCTGCTGTGTGGAGGATCTGAGTAGCCCTCAGGAGCTAGTGAGGTAAAGGGGTAGCTGCAGCCTTCCTCAGGAGCAGTGCTTTGCACCATGGGGTCAGACTTGTGGTTTGTCTGCCTAAATGTGAGAGAGAACCTTTGGAGAGAATCTCTGACATAAAACAAACATTATGGAGAGTCCTCCTTTTCCCCCTTCCTCCTTATTTTCTACTTTCTGCTTGAGAACCAACCACTTCAAAGAATCAGATGTGTTGGTGCCACAAGCTGCGCAGTTATTGTTGAAGAATTTGGAAATATAATTGAAAACAAACTGTTGGGCAGAGCAGATTGAGGCAAGTTCTAGCTTTGAGAGAGGAGGGAATTCCAAGTTCTTCCTCTATTTGGAGCTGATGTCTCAGAACACTTGTTCTGTAGATGAATCATCAGTGAACTCTACATCTGGGAGTTATGTCTTGGGAAATGGCATTCTTTTTAAATGTAGAAGAGACATAAAAGCTTAAAGTTACAGTGCAGTTGGAAAATTGTAGTCAGAGCTTAAAAAAACTAGCATTGAGGTGAAAACANCCATGAGATTGTGATTCTTAAAATTGGAATGTCCATATCAGGAAGCAATACCACAGCCAACTTACTTATTGGACCCCTGTCCTTTGTTCTTGAGGCAGATAACATTTAAGAAATGTCATAAACACCAGCTATTCAGAATCACCAGTGACTGCAAGTGTGACTTTGGAGTCTGAGTGATCTAAGCCTTTGTTTTTAACTCCTTAAGAAAGTTGAGCTTCTGTTTGCCAGTGAAGGCCCTAGAACAGGTCCATGGCTCAGGGTCTGTGAGGAGAACATGCTCTCTCATCTTCTGTGAGCTCCTTCATGTCACAGGTTGTGGTTATGGGGTGGGAGATGAAGCGGCCATGTGGTTTCTGTTAAGAGCGGCATCCCTGTAACCTGGCTGCCTGTCTGAGTGACTTTGGTTAATCTGCTTGGTTTCTCTCTGTCTCAGTTTCCTCAAGTAAAATGAGGGTGACTAAAGTGCCCGCCTTATTGAGCTTGTTTAAGGACAAAAAATGACAATGCCTAACACAGGATTGAAGCCAGTAGAGTACTAACAGTTTATGTTCTTATAGCAGGATACATGTGTTAACTGATTTGATCATCATCCTGTTGAAATACACCATGAATGTTTTATGCACCAGGTCCAGGGTTGGTAAAGGACTGGTCAGGGTCTAGCAGTTGTTGGAGTTAGAAGTCTAGTCNGCATGCACATGATCATAGTAGAGAGATTACTCTAAAACCAGCCCTGGCTCTTTTTGCTTTCCTTTCAAGTCTGAGTTCCTTGAGGCCAGTCACCGGCTCCTCTGCTTTTGAGTGACTTGAGTACCCAGCACAGTCTTGGCATACAGTTGGTACTCTATTAATGGTGTCTGAAATGTGATTTTGCAGCACAGGCTTCTTCCTGGGCTGGCTTGTTTTTTGCCTCTTTGGTGAGAAGGTTGGTAGCATGCACATATGCCTTGCCATCTGTTGTTTATTGTTTCTGTTAGGTTGTGGTTTGTGTTCCTGTTGCATGTTTCTTTGGTTTCTGGAGCAACTGCGAATATTATATGCTTGGGGATCAAAAAAAGTAAACTATTTATAAACAGTAAAGTATCCTTGGGTTTGGAAAGTGTTTTTCTCAAATGCATGTGTATTTGGTGGCTTTATTATAATCTCTCTGATGTATCATTAGACAGTTTGCAGATTGAGGCTCATCTAAAAGATGGGCAGGTCGGCAGCCAGCCTTGTGTAACCAGCACACAAACAGCCTTGGTGATAAGGCCCTGGTGTTAACGCTGACCCGAGCGGTGTATTTTTAACTCAAGAACATATAAACAGTTTAGCCTGCTGATGGAGTTTATACTTGCCTGAAATCCTTGGCATGCCTTGAGCTGGGTGTTCTGGGGATACATGTGGTCTTAGGAGAATGCTGTGACCATCAGTGACCCATGGCCCCCAACCCTTCATTTTAGAAGAAGGAATGCAGAGTTGGAAGGAATGAAGAGAGATGCTGGTTGTTGATTCNTGTGGTACATTTTACACTGAATTTTAGAAAAGTACCTATTCTCAGCGTCATGTAGACTTGAGGCAGGAGTAGAGCTGTTGACTCACATCTGTTTTGTCCTGCCTTCTCCCCACCCCTCTGGAGCCACAAGGGGTCTTTGCAGAGTCACGGATTAGAATAGACTTCTTGCTGCTGGCTGTCCACTCACTCTTGAGCTTCATAGTGCCTTCCTACCTGGTTCCATCTGCCCATGCTACCGTGCCCAAGCCTTTTCTAGCTTCTGTACTGCCTTTTTGTCTCGTGTATGTCTGGAGGCTCCTNTCTGTCCTTCTTAAATGTTTCTTCCCCTGGAAACTATTGTTTGTATTCCCNTTGACTTGCATTCCCATCTGGATGACCCCGCCTTACTTCATACAGGCTTTTCCAGGTGTTGATTTGGTTGATGTCTGGCATCCTAAGCTGCCTGACAGCGAAGACCAGTCTTCTTTCTAATGCTTCGTTGTTTTCACAGAATCTAGCATGAGGTCTGGAACACATATAATCCCAGATACAGACGTAGACAAGGGCATTGCCATTTCTTCTTCCCCTCTGGCAGGGTCCTAGATAGCTTGGGCTGGCCTCAGATACGCTAAACAGTAGAGAATGACCCTGAACTTCTAATTCTTCTGCTTCTACCTCTCAAGTGCTGCCATTACAGACTGTACCACCTCACCTGCTTTATTCAAGGATGGGGATTGATCCCAGGGCTTCATGCCTCTTAGACATTTAGCCTACTGATTGAGCCAGATTCTTTCTCTCCACTTTTCTAAGTTCAGTAGAGATAATCAGACAGAATAGCTCAGACTTCCCAGGGCTCATATATCTGTCGATTTCCTACTGACCTATTTGTTTGGTAGTCCCCTTCATCTTCTACCAAGTGCACATGTTGACANTTTAGAAGAACAGGAAGGTTTTACACCTTAAACTGGAATTTAAAAGATGATGGACAGGCAGTGGAAGCATGGACCTGTCTCTCACATGGGTCCCTGGACNCCACTTCCTTGCTGGAGTCTTCCCCTTCCTTGCTGGAGTCTTCCCCGTGGCTGTCCTTGGCAGGTGGGCCAGACTGCACAGTTCTCTTCTGAGTTGTGCTTGGCGAGGGCACTCACGGTGTAGTTCCGAACTGTTGACATGGTCTCTCATCTGCTCTTTTGCCGGAGCTGCCTGGTGGAGTCTGTTTTGGGGAGGGTTGCTTCTCACTTAGACTAAGACTGTCTAGACACCCTTCCCCTTGTGGTTATTCTGCTCAGTTTATGCTGAGCCCTCGCCAGGCAGCTGGTTTTGGTTGCCTGAGCTCTTGGTTACTCTGCTAAGACCTCCCCTGACAGAAAGCATGACTAGGCCAAGGTCGTTTTTCTTCCTCTGCTCTTGGCAGAGGGAAGGNTTGCTCTCCTTGACTGGATCAAGTACATACAGCGTTCAGGGCAGGTTACTGTACTCTCAGGGGACAAAGCCAACGTAGCAACACAGANTTGTAGGTACATATACGACAGGAGTCTCTGGCCCCATGGACTTGTGAATCTGACCCTTTTCTGTGTCAGGTGTGACACTTGAGTCCCTACTCCATCCTTAAATACACAGGTGGTCTCCTCATGGCAGAGGAGTCATTGCTGACCTGGCTCAAGGTGGGTGGGTCCTCACTGGGCACTTAGTTTCACAGAGATGCNGCTAACAGAGGTCATGGGGAAGCGGGATCTGCTGTGAGCTCAGCCTTATGTGTTGGTTTTGATGAGGAGGAGGTCTTGGACTGGGGTTCTGCAGGGAGGCCTTTGTACCTGCCTGGACTAGGTAGGGGAAGTGCTTTAGGAGGAGGCTTTGTTCTGTTGAGCAAAGTCATCTTAGTCTAGTGAACATGTCTTCAATTACTTTTAATTTATATAGTAATAAATGTTAGTAATTATTAAATCAGAGGAAAACTACAAAAAGGATAGTTGACGTCATTATTCAGTGATAAATATTTTGTTGTATAAATTTGCAGNGATGTTTCAGTTGAATACCTGCTTCAAATTACAGGTATTTGTTTTGATGTAAATAATATGTTGTATAGTCCAGGGTGGCTTTGAACTCCACAGCCTTCTGCCTTAGCCTCCAAAGTGCAGTGATTATAGCCTCATGCCTGACTCAAACTATGGGTTTTGGGTTTATATATTTATCTGTTTACTTATTTGTCTTTTTATTCTTTGATATTAAAATATAATTACATAGTTTTTCTTCTTCCCTTTTCTCCCTCCAACCCTTCCCTGTACCATTCCCTCCCTTGCTCTCTCTCAAATCCATGAGAATTTGAGAGAATTCTCTTTATTCTGCCTCTATTTCTTTAAGAGAGAGAGAGAGAGAGAGAGAGTGTGTGTGTGTGTGTGTGTGTGTGTGTGTGTGTTTATTCCTAAATATACGAATACAACCTGCTCAGTCCATATGCTGTTACTTGTAGGTATATAATTTCAGGGCTGGTCACTTGGTATTGGATAATCAACAATTTCAACTTATGTTTTAAAAACTCAGTATTATGAATATTTCTCTATGGTTAAACTTTATAAAAAAGTATGATTTGAGTCATAATTAAACCTTCCCTGATATTGAGGCTCTAAGCTTTTCAAAACCCTAACTGTTGCTGGTCATCCTTTTGCTCACAATTGTTTATATACNTCTTAGTTCCCTAGGCTGAGTTACCAAGTCTAGGTTGCTCTTGATAGGAAAATTCTTAAGACTTTTGCTATGACATCCTCCAAGAAAGTGGCTACCAACCCACAGGGAAGCTTGTGCTTGCTTTTCTCACACTCTGACATTCCAAGATGCTACTTGGTATTCTGTTCCCATGTACCAGAGAACCACCTTGCACTCTCTTCATCTTCATTTCTTTGGATGGTAAGGCTGAAAACTCTTCACCGCTTACTCACAGATACTTCCTTTTAAAATTTCCTTTTTTCTTATGTTCAATCCAGTAATTACCTTGGTGTCCTTAACTGTGGACTTGAGACTTGGGCACTATTGAACTCTGTAGAGCTGGTGTTTCTGAAACAGGGCAGGTCTAGTTCTGTAGAAAGCTGTGCTTCTGGTGGCCCTGGCATAGTTTTGACCGTTAACCAGGATGTGCTTTTTTTTTCACTTTCTTTTTCTTTTTTATAGACTTGAGTTGCTCTTATGTTCCACAGAGGGGTATTTCAGTGGCTCTGTGGCTCCTAGGCTGCGGTGGCCTCCATAGAGGCAGCTCAGCCCACTCAACCCTGGTACCCTGTCTGTGGCCAGAGTGCCTGGTACCTACAGCTGGTAGGAATCAGAGCAGATTAGCGTGGCCGAGAACCCTTCAGGAACAGCTTCCAGCAAATGGAAATTATTTTAAAACAAATTGATGTGGTTTTTCTGTCAAACCTACTTGGAACATAAACAAGGTTGGACCATAAGCTGCCCCCTTCTACAGACAAGCCTGTGTTTAGAATGTGGCTTTCAGCAAAGTAAACATGGTCTCTAAAGTGAGTTGTCATTGTGTCTGACTTGAAAAGTAAAAGTAGCAGGCTGGTGCAGCGCTGGCAGACAGTTCTAATACCGTGCCTAAGACATCCCTCGTTCATTTGTCTTCCTGCCACCAAGATACCACTTCCTGTAAAGGTTTGTGGAGTGAGGAGTCATTCGGTGTTAAAAAGATTAAGGGGAAAAACACCAGGGCAATTTCTGTGGCGAGATAACTGTTTTCATTTTGCCCCTTTGCCATGTGGGAATATCAAAAACATCTTGTGAAACACTTAACTCTTGTGTTCTTGTGAGTATGTGCCCCGCACCCTTTCCCAGTCTCTGTGTCTTTGAATTCTCTGCCAGGCTCAAGATGGTTCCCCCAANCTAGGAACAATGTCTTTTTAAATTGGCCACAGTCTCCCTAAAAGTTGAAACAATGCTTTTAATGTTCTGAGTATGTATTAATGAACAACCAGGCCAAGGGGCACTTGCCAAAAAGGTTAGAGTGAGAAGGCCACCAATATCAGAGTGAACTTTGCACTCTGGGAGTGTGAATGATCTTGGGTGAAAGGAGTTTATTGCACAAGGGGAGCGAGTAGAATCTCTTTGATGTTGGCTAGCATCCTGGCCCCATTAGACTCTGGGGCTTCCCAGTTAACTACATCTCTGCTGGCTGCGGTGGTGTTGGAGTGTGCTGCCCAGGGTGGTCAGGAGCTTGCTCTTGACTGTGAAGGGTCAGGTACTGTGTGCAGAGGGAATCAGTGGCCACTCATGTAGAGACCCTTCAGCCAACTTCAGTAGAAGCTAGCCTGACTCCAGAACCAGACAGCTGCACCTCCCAAGTTTTCCTCTGGAGGGAGTTTTCGAGAAACAGCATGCTATTATTCTAAAACCTCCTGCCCCAACCACAGAAAGAGGTTAGATCCTAATCTTAATATGACTAATTTATTTTCTCCCCAATGCACTGACATTTCCTCCTGCCTTCTGGCTTCTTTTTAATNTTTGAATGGCTGGCCATTGGGAACCCTGCTTCCCATAGCCTTATTAAATAATTACTTAAAAGAAGAAAGAAAGAAAAAAAAGCTCTTTCAAAATCTAGAGACTGTGGGAGAGAGGATCAACTCCAGCTCAAATTTTGTGCCTAGAGGATTGGCTGAGCCTGAGAGTGAGCGGGTCCTTTGAGAAGCAGAAAAGAGGTAATTTGATGTAAAGAGACTGTGATGGATGTATCATGGTTTTACCATCATAAATGTGGGTACTTTGGCCTCTCCTGTATCTTCTAGTATGAAAGGAAAAGGTTATTTGTACATTGTGGTATTGACGTGAGGTAGCATTTTCAGTCTGGAATTTTGAGTCCTGAGGTAGTGGGCCTTTTTTTTTCCTTCCCCTCCCCTCCTCCTCTCCCCTCCTCAGCCCCCCTCCTTTCTTTCTTTTGTTTGAAACAGAGTCTCATTATATAGCCCTTACTGTCCTGGAGACCACAAAGATCCACCTGCCTCTGCCTCCTGAGTGCTGGGATTAAAGGCGTGCACCACCACACCCAGAAACTTTTTTCTTTTTAATTAATAAGCTTAATCAAGATAGAGTGTGAATACCACAGCCATCTTTTAAGTGTTGAGATTCTGAGTTTTTAGTATGTCCAGCATCATGCAGCTGTCACCCCTAATTCTGGGGTATTTTTTTATTTTGTACTTAATGTTTTTTAATTTGTGTTTTATATTTATTTATGTTTGTGCTGAAGTACAAAACCTCATGCTGGTTGATGCTTCCATCCCCTTCCTTCATCCTCTAGGAATGTCTATTTTCTGTGTTGATTTGCCTGTTCTGAATGTTGGGTGTAACTGGAAACANACAGTACCTGGCCTGTCATGCCCGCCATCTTCTTTTGCATAGCCTAATACTTTCNGAGTTCTTAAGTATGTACATATTATTCCTTCTGCTTATTTCTTAAAAGGTTATCTATTACTTGTGTGCACACTCTCATATATGAGTGCTCATGAGGACAGAGAGCATCATCTCCCCTGGAGCTGGAGTTTACATGGTTGTGAGCACTCTGATGTGAGTGCTGGGAACTAAACTGGTTCTCTGTCAGAGCAGCAAATGCTCTTAACCACAGAGCCATCTGTCCATCGTCTTCACAGCCCCCCAAACATCGGAATAATACTCAGTTGTTTGGATATAACACATATTGTTTATTCATTTATTCCAGACACTTGAGTTTTCCTCACCTTTTGTCTAGTAAGAATAATGCAGTTATGATCTTTTCCCCTTCAGACAAGGTCTTGTTCTGTATCATTGCTCTGCTTTCTGGATGCTGGGATGGTAGGCAAGCACCACAAAACCTGGCCTGACTGTTGATGTGTAAGTTTTTGTGTGAGGGTTTCTGTTTCTTGGATATGTATATGTGTAATTGCTGGGGCATATGGTAAGGACATGTTGATTTATGGGGGAGGCATAGCTAGGCTATTTATGAAGAATCTGTGTGTATCATTTTAAAAAGAGACAAGTAGTGTGATTTTAGGTAAGATTTGGGTTGTTGCCCAGGCACGGATGTTCCTCTCAGGTTTGTTTTCCTCAGACTTTTAGAACTCTTGGGGTCTTCTGATAGAAACATACAATATTACAGATGCTCATTAACTCAGTAAGGTAATATCCCACAACCNATGTTGAGTTGGAAACACCAAGTTCAAAATGTATTTGCCACCGGTAACTTGTAGCTTAGCAACACAATGAGTGGTTGTGTTGGTTGCCGGGAGCTGTGGCTTGCTTGCTTCGAGAGTAAAGATCAGACCACACATCACTACTAGCCTGGGAAAAGACCACATTCAAAATTCCAAGTATGGCTCCTACTGAATGTGTCTGACTGTTGAACCATCACAAAGTCCAAGAAGAGTAACTGTCTGTACTTAGTGACTTGCCCCTTGTTTGTAATCCCAAGAAAAGCAGTAAATGTGGCAGCAAATGGCAGTGGTTACTGCGGGAACTCTAGGTGCTGGAGTCTCTGCAGATTGATTATCAGCGTTGGTCTCAACCAGAACAGACTAGGGGACTTGCTTTCTTGCAGCCTGCTGAACTTTGCTGTGCATCTGCACCTATCTGGGCCTGCTTTGAGGCAAGCCTGCTTTGCCAGCTGAGTTTAGCAGCTATAAATTTAGACAGAAATGCCGTACGGAGACTGCCCAAAGGTAGGCAGGGTAATTGCTCTGGACAGGTTTACAGTAGAGAGGTGTGAAGTGCTTGGTGGAGACCGGAAGCTGGAGGAAGGACTAGAGATTGAACTTGAGCAATTTCAGGGTGATGGACTGATGCAAGTAATTGAAAACCATGGCTCTGGTGNCTTTTATTTGGAAAGGAAGCCACGGCTTTCAGTGGTTTCTTTTAGAGCAAGAAAGCAGAGAAAAATCAGCTCTCTGAGTTACTCAGGAAGTTGNTTTGGGATCTTTTTAAGCAATGTAGAACCTTGGGTAGGCAACANTAATCTCTGATCTTTGCTTTTGTTCTCCCACGTAGTCAGAACTGAGTGGGACAACATGGTGGGGGTGGGGACATCCTCATGGTGGCAATAAGCTTTTTAGGTACACTTTGGGAGCACTGACAGCCTTACTTAGAATCTCATTTTGTGAGGTTAATCAGTGAGTGCATCTCTCTAAGCAAGACATAGTTAACACAGTAGATGTTTGGGTAGCCAGTAGGCTTAAAAAATTAGTAACAAAATATATACAACAAAATTTTTAATAGACCCCGGACTCAGAATTATGATGGTATGTGGGCTGGAACCTGCATTTTAAAAGCTTTAGGAAATTGCTTTGGATTCTTAGTATGAGAGTCCCCGTAGAGTAAGTGTGCGTGCCTGAGCTCAGCTGACACATGGTCATTGCTTAACTTATTCTCAAACCANCTGTGTCTGACCCTTGGCTTTTCTGATGTGTTCTGTTACTAAAACACTGTCTGTTCCTGTCTTAGTTTATTAAAACCCAAACCAAGAACTAGATTCATTTTCATCCTTTTCAAACTCCCTGAAACAATTTGCAGAAAGTCCTTTCAGAAGTGAGTTATAAAAAGTGTGTGGGGAGTGCTGGGCAGTGGTGGCACANGCCTTTAATCCCAGAGGCAGGTGGATCTCTGTGAGTTCGAGGCCAGCCTGGTCTACAAAGTGAATTACAGGACATCTAGGGCTTTTTCACAGAGAAACCCTGTCTTGAAAAACCAAACACCCAAACAAAACACAATTTAAAAAATCAAAACAACAAAAAGATGTGTGGGGAGTGGAGGTGATAGTTTTCCTTGAAGTGCAGCAGTTCTCAATCTGTGGCTCTCAACTCCTTTGGGGGTTCAAGGACCCTTTTGCAGGGGTTGAATATCAGATATCCTGCATAACAGATATTTACATTATGATTCATAGCAGTAGGAAAATTACAGNTATGAAGTAGCAATGAAAATAATTNNATGGTTGNGGNTCACCACANCATGAGGAACTGTATTAGAGGCTGGCAGNNTTAGGAAGGTTGAGAACCACTATTGAAGTGGGTGGTGTTAACAGTTAATCTTGTTAACAAGGCTCAGGTGGACCTTTATGTTGCCTTGCAACCAGGATGGATTCATAAACCTACACNGTGCAGCCAACTCAGATCCCCAGTTTAATTTCCTTTGGTTGAAATAACAGCCAGCAGCTGTTTGGTAATCTAGTCTTCAGCATGTTGAAGACACTGAAATAGTGGTTGGAAAAGGCATCATTTGCACACAACTTTAGGTTTCATATCCTGGCTGTAATGTTTCTTTGAAAAATGAAGGAGAGTGATTTTAAGTGAGACTGAGGAAAGAGAGTTAGAGAGGTCAAGGTGTGAGAGAAAAGGGGNTGGGGTGATGAGGCACAGAGGATGTCTTCCTCCTATGATAAGAAAGGTCCTCGGAGGCCCAGGCAGCTTGTCTCTTGAATGGTGGTTATTCTAGCCACACCCTTGCCTCCNTTGTGCCCTGGCACCTTTGGGGACTGTCAGTGTGGAGGGTACAGATTAGAAACAGGAAAGCATGATTACAGTAATGTCTCAACAGCAAGTACCATCCATGTGGTGTATTATTACATTACTGTCACTGTCTACCTGTTCTAAGAGGCAAATGCAGTGCAGGTCTTGCACACTGTGGAAGCCAGGGGCCAAGGAACCTGGGTAGTGGTATGTTTGGCTTCACAAACAACACTTTGAAGTGCTACCTGCTCCTAATGGCAACAGAGCCATCAGTTAAATATGCAGCTGTTAAGAGCAGGAATGTTTGCACAAGCAGCCTTCAANTTTTCTGATCCTTGATGAAAGCTAGTTGGTTGTGAATTAATAACTTCAACATGCATGAGGAAATACTATCCACTTAAGTGTCAGGTGTATTTTTATGTAAGAAAAAAATAAAACTGACCACACCCTCAGCTGTTACCATTTGGGGTTGAGAATCTGTGTGCTCATCCAGCAAGTGCACCAGGCAGCATATTTAAAGCAGGGTAGGAGTGTTGGTGCATGGTGTGTNGTAGCTCTTCACTGGCCATCACATTCTTCTGGGAACAGGAAGAAGAGAATGGGCTCTGTAAGCCACCGGGATGTATAAATGCATTGAGTATCTAGAATCATAGAGAAGTATTTGGTAGGTAGGGGTACTCCTCCAGTTGGGAAACACATTATATGTATAACATCAAAAGAGTATGGGTAAAAGGTTTGGCTTGAGAAATCTGCCTCCCCCTCTCCCCCCTGTGTCACTTGGCTAGCAGTTTTTACAAGAGTATTTGAGGCAGGTCTTTAATCTGTCACTGGGGAGCCATCCTTCTTAAGTGCTTTGATTCTGGTCTCCATGAAAGAATTGGAGAGAGCTGACAGACAGAGGGAGCTACAGTGTAGCATTGGCTGGAGACTCTGGGTTACAAGAAGAGACTTGGAGATCACCGTTGTGAGTCAGAAGTCCCTAGGACTTCTTGAAGCTGATATTGATGGGGTAGCTATCACTTCTATCATTTACCTGGGAAGAAAAATTGTGATTAGGCTTTCATTTGGAGTAAGAGTGGAGTAAAGTGGGAGGAAAGGGTGAGAGAGGAAGGAGTTTGGGAAAACCAAAGCTGACCAGAAGGGGCCATTTCATAGCCCATGTCTTCCTGTGAGCTTCACATGGCTTTGAGTAGTGGTGACTGAAATGGTGCTGTGGTGTAATTGCTTGGAGGTGCTAGACGTGATTCTTAGGATTCAGTTACTTTACTGCAAGCCCAAAGCTTTGCTCATTTCCAGGGCATAAAGCATGCATGCCGTGGGAGGGCAGAAAGCAGGTGCTTTGCCTTCCTCCCCTACCTCTTTATTNTCCTCAGGTGCAGTGCCATTTGATATTGGCAGTTCTGAAATACATTGAGTGCATTGTTCCCAGGCTGCTGGGATTAGTGCTGACATAAACGGTGGGTCCTGCCGCCAGGCTCCTGTATGGCGATGGAAGAGAAGAAACTCAAGCTGTAAATGTAAAATTTTGGGGCTTTGTAGTGGTAAATTACATGAATGTCTGAATTGAAAAGGTGCCTGGTTTTATACCATCATGAATACCCAGGCCTTAGATAAATATTGACACCAGCAGTGTGACAGCTCTACCATTTGTCTCATGCCCCTAGGAATAAAAGATCTTTTCTCAGGCGCTCCTGACCTTATACACCACCCTGACAAGTTTGTGCAGGTGCTCCTCTGCACTGGTTCTCGAGGTTGGAGAGTCGGTTTTCTCTTTGTGCGTGTTCAGGTATAGCCTGGCCTGATCTCAATTGGCTCTGGCTTACTGATCATGGCTGAGTTTGCTGCAAATGAGGGTAGTTATCAGTGCAATTTTGCAGCCGTCNGGCTGACCTGGGATCAGAATGCCTTTTAATGATGGTTGGATTTGAAGACCTAGTGTGGGATCAGGATAAGAAAGGGAAAACTTGTATAGACCCATCTGCTGTATAGATATGGAGCTCAGAGCTGAATGCCTTCTGAGTAAACTGTGCCCAAATCCCAGACCATACTTTGATCCCTCTTATGGGAAAGAACTAGCCTGACACTTCTGAAGATAATGCTGATTTTGTTAGTGGGAACTGTGCAGCAAACCACCTCCCTATCCTTGAATGCTTATGGG
>LZPO01117076.1:0-12039 GCA_001675575.1 Neotoma lepida
ACACTCTGGACACAGTTAACAGGACACACTCTGGACACAGTTAACAGGATACACTCTGGACACATTTAACAGGACACACTGGAAATCAACTGGGTCATCTCTTAAACTTCCAACATATACTCAGCACACTACCCAGATTATTCCATCCCCCAGGTAACGTGTAAATGAAAACACANCCCAGACTCGACATGAATGTTTAGAAACAACATTCCAATAAACAAACTGTTTATTGGATGATCCAACGGATGACTGCACATTGTTTGATGAGTCCCAGCAAAGACAAACTGTTAGGAACCCTTAGAAAAAGGTACCCACTGGGAGAAAGGTAGTTGCTGCTTGTTGTACAGCTCTAGATACATTTTGAGAGCACATTCTGCAGAGCTTACTGTGAACTTCCCTATGCACATTTTTTCATTAATTTTTAACAGCTACGGCATACTGCATTATAGAGATACACTTTAATCACCTTTTCTTCCATTGCTGTTTCATATGCGATTACACTGAAACCAACCCCCCACCCACCACCTGTCGCCACTAAATCACAGAGGTCTCCTCCTTAAAATAGTAAATTTTGAGAGAGGGTTTCTTTGTAGCCTTGGCTGTCCTCGAACTCATAGAGATCTGCTTGCCTCTGCCTCCCAAGTGCTGGGATCAAAGGTATGTGCCACCACCCAGCTCAAAATAGTACTTTTGGGGGTTTGCTTTTGTTTTTGAGACAGGGCTTCTTCATGGAAGAAGACTTCCTGAAACCTGAAACCTGCTGTGTAGTCTAGGCTGGCTTGAATTTAGTGATCCTCCTGCCTCTGCCTCCTGAGTGCTGCTTTTACAGCTTTGTGCCACTACAACACACAGATCAAGACAGTTTTAAAGAAGTTCCTGTTTTTTTTCTTCTTTTCTTTTCTTTTTTTTGAGACAGAGTCTCATGTAGTCCGGGCTGTTCAATAACCTCATTACGTAGTTATTTTGAACTTCAGACCCGCCTGCCTCCAACTCTCAAGTGCTGGCATTACAGTCACACACCACCATCCCGGGCTTTAAGGAACTTTCTGTTTGTTTTCTTGAGCCAGGATCCCACTATGTAGCCCCAGCTGACCTTGAACTCAGAGTCCGCCTGCCTCTGCCTCCTGAGTGCTGGGATTGAAGGAGTGTGCCACTATGCCTGGTTTTAAGGAATGTTATGGCAAGTTCTATTCTGAGTCCATCTCCCAGAGTATGTTAGACTGTAAACTTCTGGGGTAGAGAGCCACATCTCTGTAGCTGTGTAGGGTGATTCTCTGTAGAGAGCACACATGTGTGTCTGCCACTGCTGCTGGGCTAAGCACTCAGCACCACCAATCTTGGCTGTCACAGCCATGTTCTCTGCAGGACCTCGAAGCGCTGCAGGTCAACTGACAATGCAGAGCCTAGGGTTCTTCTCCATTCTTGGCTTTCTTTCACCTGTATCTTCAAACAGGTAACTATTGAGCTTCTTTATTTATTTATTTATTTATTTTTAAAATTTTTTTGGTTTTTCGAGACAGGGTTTCTCTGTATAGCTTTGGCGCCTTTCCTGGAACTCACTCGGTAGCCCAGGCTGGCCTTGAACTCACAGAGATCCGCCTGCCTCTGCCTCCCGAGTGCTGGGATTAAAGGCGTGCACAACCACCGCCCGGCTACTATTGAGCTTGTTAATGTGTAAGTTTTTCCCAGGTTGAACAGTCTCATTAGTTAACACTATTAACTGATCCTTGGAGAATTAGGCCATCTGCACTAGGCACTTCACAAAATAACTTCAGTTCTCCCAACACCTGAAAGAGTTTAAACTCAAGTGCATTATCAATAATCAAAAACTTTATGGTAGTAAAAAGAAATCCATTTATTCAGAATATCAAAAGTAATCACTGGAGCTGAGACTACTTGATTTATGTGAGTCACCTCAAAGATTTAAAGAGGTTTATTCACAAAAAAAAAAAAACAATTGGCTACTTGATACTTTTTGGGCTTAAGAATCCTACTCATCCAGTTGTTAGGTTCTAGAAATTGTCTTGCAACTTTTTTCAAAGCTTTTATTTTGGGGCTGGAGAGTTGGTTCAATAGTTAAGAGCACTTGCTGCTCTTGCAGAGGACCCAGGTTCGACTTCAGGCATCCACATGGTAGTGCACAACTGTCTGTAACTCCAGTCCTAGGGGATCTGGCACCCTCTTTTGGCTTCTTCTGGTATGCAGTGTACATAGATATATGCAAACAAAACATTAAAACAATAAAACATACACATAAAACAATAATAAATAATTTTTATAAATAGACTTTATTTTTATTTATGTGTATACGTGTTTGTGTGAGTGTATGCCACATTGTGTGTGGGTGCCCAGAGGCCAGAAGCGGGTATCAGATCCCCTGGAACTGGAGTTACTGATGGCTGTCAACAACCTGATGTGGGTACAGGGAACTAAACTTGGGTCCTGTGCAAGGGCAGAAAATGCTCTTAACTGCTGAGTCATCTCTCCTGCTTCTAAATTTTCTGAAATACATTTTATTTAGTGTGTGTGTGTGTGTGTGTGTGTGTGTGTGTGTGTGTGTGTGTGTGTATGCACTGTGGTGGATGCTGGAGGAGTCAGTTCTCTCCTTGTACCAAAGTCAGCCATTGGATGCTTTTACCTGCTGAACCCTCTCACCTGCGCAGGTTCCAGACATTTAAAAGCATTTTCTTCTACTTCCTGGCCAGAAATACACCAGGCATGATGGTCCAAACCTATAATTCCTGTACTCAGAAGGATCACCACGTGTGAGGCTAGCCTGGGATGTGTGGTGAGTTCTAGGCTGTTTGGGACTAGAGTGCACACGGAAAACATCTACCCCAAGCCAAACCAACCCCCAAACCAAGGGCAGCAAAACTTTCAAAACCATTCCAATTAAGCTTCCAGTCATGATCTGTGCCACAATATGGCCGTGCTAACAAAATAGAAAGCCACACAACAGCACTAATGTCGCAATCCCTCCAGACTTTGCCCTCAGTGTCCTGAAATGTGCTGAGCTGACTAGCTAATCAGCGACAACACCCCATCCATCCCAATGCTGAGGACTGAAAAGCTCAGCACATTGGAATTCTCTCTAGAGAGGACCTAGAATTTCAAAAAGTGTACTCACCACAAACTTTATGCACAAAATCTTTAATTCCAAATGGAACCCGTAGCATGTCTTACTCCCTTTTATCAGAGTACAGAGTGAAAAGTCCAGACACAATGAAGCCACCTGATGGTTTTTCTCCCACCAGACTGGCACCCTCTTGATGATTCTCTTCCCTGCACACAGCTTGAGAAAGCAGTTACCTCACAATCCCAAGTCAATCAGAAATATTATACTATGTTTTCTTTTCTCTCTCTTGTATGTATATGTGGTGTGTGTACGGATACACGTTCTTGAGTTTTGGTGCATATGTGCCTGTGGAGGCCAGATGTTGACATCAGGAGTCTTCTTCTATCTCTCTTTACCTTATATATTATATTGAGGCAGTGTTCCTCAGTTGAGCCCAGAACTTGTTGATTTGACTAGTCTATCTAGTCAGCTGGCTCTGGGGATTGTCCATCTCTGCCTCCCACCTGCTGTGGTCACAGGAGCGCCACCACACACCTCCTAGTGTGGGTGCTGGGTGGGGATCAGACTCTCTGGTCTCCATGCAGAGCAGTTCTAAACAGGATGCGGGAGGCCTGGTAACCAGGCTTCAGGACAAAATGCTTTTTTTTGTTAAGGATGCCTTTTGTTCTGAACTGAAGAAGTTATTCTTGCTGCAACTAACTAATCACCNGTGGGTGAAAGAGTGGGATTAGGGTTGAGGAAGAAAAAAATTACTAATTTTTAGGTACGTAATAATAACTTCTATTTTCATTTAGCTCCAAATTTCTATCTGAATTACTATCATTTCTCTTCTTAAAAGGCACTTGTTTGGACTGGTCACTTCCTTATTTAAGCTTAGAATTAGTGTTACTATTATGTTCATTTAGGAGATAAAGAAGCAAACTAAGAGAGACAAAGTTTTTCTGCAAGGTCACACAACTAAAAAGATGCCAAGTAAGAACTTGAATCCAAAGTCCAACTCTTAATGCCAACTTTTCAATGTTTTTCCCAGGTCAGCCACAGACAGTGAATCATATTAAGAGAATTTTAAATTTTAAAACAAATTTAAGAAACAATCCCTTTTAAAAAATAGTGTGGGGATTAAATCCAGGACTTCACACATGTTCAGCATGCTCTTTCACTGAGCTATATTCACCCTCAGCCAGAAACACATGGAAGATTGTTATTATTTATGTGCATGTGTGTATGTACACCACCTGTGTGCATACTCATGAAAGCTAAAACAGGGTGTTGCATCTCCTGGAGCTGGAAGTACAGATGGTTGTGAGCAGACCCATGTGGGTTCTGAGAACCAAACTTGGGTCCTTGGAAGAGCTCCTAACTGCTGTCATCTCTCCAGCCCCAGCCAGAAACACTTTTAACAAAAAGGGCAGGCCCAAAGCTTTGAGCCAACTATAGTACGTAAATAGAATTTTGGAACTTATTAACACTTTTTATTTGAGTTTTTTTAAAATAATTACTTTCTGTTGCATTGTTTCCTATTTAGAGTATTCTGATAAAGTTTCCTTTTAAAATTAATTTAAGTGATAGTGAGTCATTTCAAAGAAAATGTGCACGAAATTATAAAATACCTGGTACACAGTTTGGGAGGGGAAAAAAAAGCAGTTCAATTGCAAAACTGTTCCCCCCAAAACTGTACATCCTGTATTCTTCTAAAGCTCTGCGCCCTCACTTAAGCTGGTTCCTCTGGTAGGAATGCAAGTCCTTAACAATCAACTTTAGAGAGTCAAAGTCTGTAACATTACCAGAAATGGCAGGTCCAACCTTTAAAGTTGAACCTGACTACCTTTCACTAGGAGCTTTCCAAATCTTGTTTTCTNTTTTTGCTCCAAATTAGGATCATTTTCCTCCCATTCATTTGGTCTCTCATGCCATTTCACTTCCAACCCTATTTGTTATAATAATTACCGTTCTGTCACACATGAATGTCATTTCTCTTGATGGTGTGGTATTAAGGGAGCTAGGGTCTGAGTTCAAACCAAGATGTCACTTGCAGACTATGACCTTGAAATGGTTGACCTTGAGCTTGTCCTTTTGAAAAATGGAGAGACAACTTAAAGGAGAAAAGGTGGTTCCATGGTGCCTGCCATATAACACCCAGGAAACGACTTTCTTTTTGTTATATAGGTGAACGCCTTTCACACTGGATTACTTCTTACATATTTTTGCATCAGTTAAGTACTTGGCAACCACTACACATCTTCCACTTTTCAAATGATGCAGCTGTAGAAAATCTTCAGCTCTGATTGACAGTGAAGAGGCATGAGATCAGAAACTACTTTTTCAAAAGGAAAATGGCTCTAGACACACTTTTGTGAATACTTAAAGAGACATTAGCAAGAAGAAAGTTTGCAAGAACACGTAAGATATGATCCAGGGAATTTTGAAGCTGAGGCATTTTGAGAAAATAAGGTTTAAGCCAGGTGTGTTGGTCCCCATCTCAGAGCTAAGAACGGTGAAACAGGAGACCAGCAGGTACCAGGTTAGCCTGAGCTGCATACACTGTGAGACCCTGTCCTTCACAGCAACACAAAACCAAGTCAAAGAGAGTACCATTTCTATTCAAAAGCACTTCCGGCAAGTGAAGATAAATGTCAAAGGGTGATTTTTTTTTTCGACCAGTACATGTACGTTTAGTTATAGTATATAGGGCAATCCAGAAATCACCTTTGCTGTTACTTACATTTGATATTAGTGATAAATAAACATGGGCAAACCATTCATAAACATCACAGTACTTGCCCACATGTTGTAAAAATCAGGGACTTGGTTAGACATACAGGGATTTGCAGAATATTCTTGTGAATCAGCTGTTCACACGAGACAAGCATATCTATTGATGGGTTTACTCTTGTGAATTAAGAAAGGGTCAGATCAGACTTCATGCTAGTAAAAGAAGCCCGTCACAGAGGACCACATAGTGTATGATTCTTTTCAGAGGACACGTCTTTAATAGGTAATCCTTATAGTGATGGGAAGTAAATAAGTGGCTGTAAGGGGCCCGGGGAAGAGGTCATGTTGTAGGGAAAGCTTATTTCAGGATGGATGTAAATGTTTTAAGAGTAGAAAGTGGTGATGGCTACACAACTTTTGAGCATAGTAAAAGCCACTGAATTGTATCCATTAACGGAATGAGAATTCTAGGCTTGTTTATTATATCTCAATAAAGTCACGAAAACCAAAACCAGAAGCCACAAAGACGAAAGCCGATGGGGTGGGTGGTGGGTGGGTGATACCACTTCTAATTAGAGAAAGCGAGTGGCAAGCATGGCTCCGGAGGCAGGCAGCTCCAGATGGGGGCAAAGTCCCAGGAGTGCAAGCTTCTGTATTCCCTGAGGGGATCTGGGTGCAAAGTCCCCTTCCTGGACTCAGTTTCCTCGCGCATTGTAAGAGGTTGCTTCTGAGACCTCCAGCGGCCTCAGATCCAAAGCCCCGCGCACACCCGGTCCTTCCTTCAGTGCTATCATTAAGAAACATTACCTGTAGGCACCAATGGCCGCCGGGGCTTTTGTGGTGCTGATCACCTTTCTGATTACGGACGACATGCTGATCCTCTCACGAAGACGCTCCAGAAGGGAACTCTGCCACAACTCTTCTCCTCTGACCAGACAACCCTAGGTACTAGGATTTTTGCCTCAGGCACCGCCCCGGGCCGTTTGGCAGGGCATGATGGGAATTGTAGTTCGCGAGCGACTCCGGGACACGTGGAGGAAGCAGCCGTGTTGGCGCATGCGTTCCCAGCTCGCTCTCTCAGCCGCTGCGGTGGGAGCAACCTGACCGGTGGATCCCTCAGAGAGTCTGGCAGGTTGGTGGTGAGGTTGGCGCCTAGTGGGGTCTGTCAGCTCGCGGGGGCCGCGTGTGGGGCCGCGCGCTCGCAGTGGCGGGGTCGGCTCGGGGCATCTTTCTCATGCCGAGGTCCATGCTGCCCGGGCGGGCCCTCTTCCAGTCCGGAGCCTCTGGCTGCTGCGCTCGAGCTGGACGCTGGTCCTTGCCCGGCTAGACAGGACCCCCCTCCCCCCGGGAATGCGCTTGCATCCCTTTCTTGGTTCCCTAAAGGACCAGGGTGAGTCGTTCAGGGGAACCAAGCAGAGGTGTGTTGTGTTGTCTGCCTTGCCTCAGCCCATGCTTCCTTTATCTGCAAGATTGCCTCACGATCTGAGCGACCCGTGTCTGGGGTCTGGTTTCAAGAGCGTCATCTTCCTCTAGCTCACGACTTCAGCGTTTTCCCATTCACGACCCCAGGTATACAAAGTAGATGTACAAATCAGTTACCGATAACATATCATAAAGAAGTTCATTTTAAAGCAATTCTTTAGTGTACTTGATGTAATTTTACCATTTACTAAAGATAAGATCGAATTTGCACTCTGAAGTATATGTGCCTGTTTTTTTTTTTTTTTTTTTTTTTTTTTCATAAAGACGAGTCTTGGCTATTTGATACTGCAGGACATAAAGCATCTAAAGTGTTTTTCAGAGCTGATCTGTTTGATTTTATAATAGTCAGTGCTGAGATGACATTTTGCCTCAATATGTAGTACAAGGAGAACTATGATTAGGGCCAGTTGTCGGAAAAGTGTATCATCCCAAACCAAAAGTAATGATTTAAAAAAAACAAACAAACGTAAGTTAGCAACTCAAACTGCAGTTTTTGAAATTAAGCAATGCAACATAACACAATCCAAAGTTGTACTAATTTGGCACATGATGAGAATAATTTTAGGAAAAACTTAAGCCTGTTTTTATAACATTGTTTCTTAAGAGGATAAACATGTATGTACGGTAAAAACACTGGATTTGTAACTTGCCTGGAATCCTGGCTGAGATGTCTCAGGCAGCATTTGTTGGTGTTGCATGGTGTGTAAGCATGCACTGTCAAAGCACACAAGTTCTATGTACTGAATGGAGGCTGCAGTGAAGTCACATGGTACAACACAGCTGAACACTGCCAGAAACACCNTTACACATTTAATTTTGAATTATTCTTGCTAGATTTTTTTCATCACCCCACATTCCCCTACATGACCCCATATGGGGTTGTGACCCACAGTTGAAGAAGCTCTGAGGCAATGTCTTCCCTGTCCCCTCCCCACCTCCCCCAGCTGGTCTCTGGGGAGGTCATGCTGTGTCAGAAGGAATAGTACTGGGATAAATAAATGTTTCTTACCTTGTTAATGTATGCTTTATAGTCACACTTCCTTTATATGTGCATGTGAGCATCCAGTGCTTGTGTTCTGATCCCCTACTTTGTTTATGATAGTTTACTGAGTTCTGTGTGACAGTGAGAAGGGTCAGATCTGTGGCCTTCTGTCAGTATGTACTGTAAAAAACAATCCTCTTTATTCCCTGTCATTTTGTTCTACATATTGCCAAAGGGCTGCTTTCCTGCTTCTTATTCAAGAACGTTGGCATCTTTTTCATTGCATGGGTCTTCATCCTGAACTAAAAGAGCTTCCTGCGTGGTCTCCACTGCCTGTTTGGTCCGTCCTCTTCTCCCATCTTCCTGCTATCGTCCTGCCGAGTTCTCATCCCTGTGTTCACATAGTANATTCCCAAACAAAAACTGCAGCTGAAATTTTCTTACTGGCTTTTCCTGAGAGTGTACATTCTTTCCCTGTGTAGTATATTTTATGTGTGCTCTCAGTCTCCAGTTGTTTTGAGTCTTAGGAATAGTGAATGGAGCTAGCAAGCCTGGATTGAATCTCAAAATGTTCAGCAGCTTGGAAAATTATGTCACCAGTGGCTTGGTTACCTTCTCTTTCTTGGAGGCACAATAATAACACACTTGTCTTTGCTGTTGTCTACATGAATTCTGTGTGTGGATAGAAGTAAATTGTGATATGAGAGAATTGAAATGCAGACTTGTTAACATCTGCTCTGAGTTTTCCTAGCTCCCAGTGTCTCCACTGGGTACCTTTTAGCCCTTCCCTCCATCAGCAAAAGAGTGAATGGCCGTGGTACGGGGTGAGGGTTTCCAGGGCCTGTCTCAGGCTTTATGCTAGTGCCTATGTTGGTCCCTTTGATGTGAATGTCCTCTAGATTCAAAAGTCTCCATTTCAGAGTGTCATCTAGTGTAGTTGTAGAAAAACACATACAGAAATGCATATTTTATTAAAATAACCTTTCAGGTCTTTATGTTACATTGCATAGGGTGTTGTTAAAAGTAACATCTCTAGTCAGCCAGGTTATGATTTTTTCTTTTTTTTGGTTTTTTGAGACAGGGTTTCTCTGTGTAGCTTTGGGGCCTTTCCTGGAACTCACTTGGTAGCCCAGGCTGGCCTCGAACTCACAGAGATTCACCTGCCTCTGCCTCCCGAGTGCTGGGATTAAAGGTGTATGCCACCACCGCCCGGCCAGGTTATGAATTTTATTTCAAAAAAAGAAAACAAGTACTTCAAATTGATTAGAGGGTTCAGTTGAGGTCCAGATTTGGGAACCACTAAGTAAATCCATCAGGTTCTGTTATATTGTCATTCTTTATGTGTTTTCATTTGAAGTCAAAATCATTATCTATTGCTCTTATACGTTAAAGATGTAGCTAGCTAGCCTCAGCTCAGTAGTCTAAATGAAAATATCAGTAATTTATCTTCAGTTTGGAATCAAATGTTTTAGTTAAATTTATTCTGGTGCCTCTTATTTCATCTAAGAACCAAGATAAAATGTTATAAGTAATTTAATTTTAGTGATCTTAACTCACGTCACTTTATGGATTGTTAGCATTTGTATGTAGCTTAATTATTTGGCAATGCAAAATGTGCCAGTTGGGACAGTTTCATCAAGAAACTTTTCTGTTTGTTTTTTGAGACAAGATCATGCCATGTGAAGCCCTGGCTGGCCTGGTACGTGCTGTGTGGCTCAGGTTGGCCCCTTCTGCCCAGCCCCCACCTCTATCCCTGAGTGCTGGTTTATAAGCACACAGCAGCACCACACCTTGCTAAGAAATGTACTTCTTTCTTTCTTTGTTTTTGGATGGGGGTGGTGGTGGTGCATGTCTTTAATCCTGGCACTTAGGAAGCAGAGGCAGGTGGATCTCTGTAAGTTCAAGGCTAACTAGGATTACACAGAGGGACCCCGTTTCAAATCTACCCCCTCAAGAGCAAAAAAGTTTTTAAGAACACGGATGACCCAGATTGGACAAGCCCAGCTCCAGTGCTGCTGTTACACAGAAACCAAACCCCACACCACTCTGCCTTCTGCATTTTTATCCAATAGAGCAACCATGAGGTGGGTGCTTGCTCTGTTTTACAGAGAGAAACCAAGGCTTAAGGAGATAGTCCAAGCTCATACTTTAGCAGTAAGTGGCTGAGCAGGGTTTGGAACACACACTGAAGTTAGACAAATGCTGCCACCAAATTCCATCACCTCAGTTGAAGGATTCCAGGTGTCCTTTATTCCACAGTAGAGCACGCCATCATTGGTACGTCATCACTGTAGTACTGGTCATTATTCCCCTGCTTTTCTTTGTCAACTGGAGAGTAAAGAAGGATCCGGGGCCTCTGCTTCATGTGTGCAAGGGTGAAGGATGGAGAGGGACTTGGGGCCTCTGTTTCATGTGTGCAAGGGTGGAGGATGGAGAGGGACCTGGGGCCTCTGTTTCATATGTGCAAGGGTGGAGGATGGAGAGGAATCTGGCGCCCTGCTTCATGTGTGTAAAGGACGTACTTCTTTCTGTTGAGATGAGTTTTGGGTATGGATACCATTCATGACTTCATTGAGATTTCTCTTTTTTGGAACACCTGCTATAGATTAATATGGTAACATTTTGGTATCATCAAATTTTGAGTTATATAAGTATTTATTAAATTTATTATTTTTACCCTTATTATTTATTTGTATGGGTTTGGGGGTCAGCCACAGTGGGCATGTAGTTGTCAGAGGACAACTTTCAGGAGTAGGCTCTCTGCACTGTTTTGGTCTCAGGAATTGAATGCAAGCCATCATGTTTGTCGGCAAGTACCTTACCTGCTGAGTCATCTTGCTGGCCCATTTTAAAATTAAATCCTTTTGTTGTTGCGTTTTGAAATAGGATCTTATGTAGCCCAGGCTGGCCTTGTGCTGTGTAGCTAAGGATGGCCTTGAACTCATGAGCCTCCTGCCTCTGCCTCTCAAATGCTGATGTGAGCAGCCATGCCTGGCAATTTGTTATTTTTGAAATAAGAGTTTTTGCTCCCTCTATTAAGTGTATTGCTTTCTTTCCAGAATGTCTAATGCAAAAGAAAGAAAACATGCTAAGAAAATGAGAAACCAGCCCACTAGTGTGACTTTATCCTCCGGCTTTCTGTCTGATAGAGGTGGAAAGCATCATTTTGGAGGGGGGAGACCTTCCCAATCTCAAAAACAAGGTAAGATGCACACACTGTTCTTTCCACTTCATTTTCGGTTAAATTGCTTTTGCCAATTTTGTTTGCTAACCATCATCTCGGAAGTAAACGATTTAAATTGATTTAAAGAGAGATACAGAAAACTTGTTATCAAAGTTTGTATTTGCAAATCTGCCTTCTTGTTAAAGTTCACCTGTAACCCATGTTAACACTTACATCCCTGGGTGTGTAGAGAGCCAGAGGGAACTTCAGTTGCCCCAAGTGTCAGTTCCCAGCTGCTTTCCTCTTCAGCCATTGCCGGAGGGTGGAGACTCTAGAAGTCTGGAGTAGTGCAAGGAGTTCCAGCTCTGCCTGGGGTTTGATTCTCAGCTGTGGGGTCACCCCATGTGAGTCACTTCACACTTTAAATCTCATTCTCTTTTTTTTTTGCAAAATAAAGAGAATAGAATTCACCGGTATGAATTGTTTCTAGACTTTAAAATTACAGCCTGGTAAAATGCTCACTGGGTCAGTACTCAGTGGGTCAGTACTCAGTGGGTCAGTGCTCAGTGGGTCAGTACTCAGTGGGTCAGTACTCAGTGGGTCAGTGCTCACTGGGTCAGTACT
>LZPO01117076.1:17792-29042 GCA_001675575.1 Neotoma lepida
CACACTAGTCAATGCTGGACTAGAACAGCCTGTATCCAGCCTGTTTTCAGTGCTTTACAGGTGTTCACTCATCATTCAGTCCTTGCAACAACAACGTGAGGTAGGAAGTTTCTGTTTTATAGATGAGGAGACCATGTTAGAGGTCTGGGTAACTCACCTGTGACCATACAACTACTGAGCATGGAGTCAGGTTGTCTGGCTTTAGACCATTTTTCTCTGTTGTGACCCAGTTGTACAAATTTGGGTGAGGTCCGTCTGGTCCCTGATGGCGAGGGAGCTGTTGTTGGCAGGAAGGTTTCTGTGCCAGTGATGGCAGTGGTAGATCGGGATCTGTCCAAAGCAGAATGGTAATTCTGTCTTTCGGTTCTGATTGTTGAGTAGACTGAACTTGCTTCAAGCTGCTGTGGGTGAGGTTGGTTTGGGTGTCAGTGGTCCTGGCGTGAGTGCTGAACTGTGTAGCTTTGCACAAATAACCGTCTTGGTGCCTTGGTGCCCTCTCCTGTGATGCCAGGAGCAGCAGGACTGATTGTGAAGTTGTAGGGAAGACTATAGCTGCTCTTCAGGATTCTTCAGTACGCAGCCCTGTCTCTCTTCATCTTACCTACATTAATAAGATCTTACTCTTGGGTTTCCTTGTGCAGTGCTTAGTCAGACTGACATAGTCAGGACTAAGCATGGGAGGGAGATGGGAAAAATTGTGTATGTCAGAATTCAGCACTGTGCTGTATAACTCAGAGGTACTGCACTGATGAGCCAAAGTGAGCAGCTTCAGCATGATTTTGTGGAATTCTCTGTCTTGCCCCTTTACTGTGGCTCCTTACCTTATGTAGATCTGAGGAATGACTAATCCTTTATTGGGAAGCAGCAGTTTTTATAACCCATTTTGAACTTGCCTATGAGAGTGGAATAAAACACAGATGTGCTTGTTAGAATGTAGGGCCCTGTATGTTGTAAATTAAATGAAGATTCATTTTGACCTTTAACTCAGATTGGCTTAAGAATCTGCTAATGTAATAGGAACAGGCAGGCTATAGGTTTTGAGTTGGTGAAAACTGGCTTTCAGTGATTTGTTTTGTGTCTTAGAACAGGTTTTTTTCTGCCAGTGGTGTTAGATCAGATCCCCTCTGAGGCTGGAGTTTCACAGTTGTGAACCACCCAGACTGGGCACTGGGACTTGAACTTGGGTCCCCTGAAGAGCAGTGCATGGTTTTAACCTCTGGGCCGTCTCTCCTATGTCCTTCAACAGGTTTTCTGATACAGCATTGGCTTCCTAGCTTTTTTTTTAGCCATGTAACAGATCATAGCATATTTAATTATGTTTCTTCTTTGTTCAGGACTTATCATATTACTGTTGTTTGGAGTTGAAAGGCAAAGAGGAAGAAATACTGAAGGCACTTTCTCAGATGTGTAGCACAGACACAGGTAATCTCTCCAAAGCTGAGTGCTGCTTTGATCTTCATCTATTTATAAATTAGTTGAATGAATGTCAACTCTAAGCATTTTACAGTTTTGATATGAAAATGTGTGAGATGTTCTTATTCCCAATGAGTATGTTAATGTAAGAAAGATTGAGTTGATATTTAGATCTTTAATAGCATTCTTACGTGTAAAGTGAGCCATTATTCTGTGGAGTAAACTTAGGCAGAAACAACTTGAAACTCACTAAATATTCACTTAACAAATCTTTTTGAGACTTCCTGTGTGTCTGGTTTTCTTTTAAGCACTAAAGCTTCTTCTCGCATGGAGACAGGCAATGGTTAATAGTATGGCTCCCAGGAAATAATGCTGCGTGTGAGCACTTGAAATCACAGTGTTTTGTTTGTTTGTTCCAGGACTGACTTTTGCTGCAGTTCACTGCTTGTCTGGGAAGCGGCAAGGAAGTCTCGTGCTTTACCGGGCAAATAAGTATCCCAGAGAAATGCTTGGGCCTGTTACGTTTATTTGGAAGTCTAAGACCCCTGGGGATACTGCTGAGGATAGGCAGCTGTGGATCTGGCTTCATCCTGCTCTTAAACTGGTATATCATCGTTCTGTTGCGTTCTAGTTATTTAATTATACAGTATGTGGGTACACATGTGGAGGTCGGAGGACAACTTGTGGGAATCTGTCTTTCCTTCCACCAAGTGGGTACCAGGGATCAAACTCATCATCATGCTTGGTGGCAATCCCGTTTACCTGCCAAGCCCTCTCACATGCTTACTGTTACATTCTTAATTACCATTGGAAGACAATAATTTAGAAATTTCAGTGGTATAAAAGGTTGGCTGACAGTTTGGTATGATACTTTTTTTAATGAATCGATTAAAGTTTTGTTTCCTTTCTTCCATCCTTTCTTCTTCTTTTTTTTTTTTGAGACAGGGTCTGTGTAGCCCTGGTTGGCCTGGATTTGTATGTACACCAAACTGGCCTCAAACTCAGAGTGATCTGCCTCCCAAGTGCTGGGAATAAAAACCATGTGCCACCATACCTGACTGATACTTCTTTATTTAAAAAAGTTCTTTTTAATCCAAAACTATTGAACAAAGAATGGATCTATTTACCTTGAGGATGATGATTTGATAAATATATACACATCATGTAACTATTACCACAATGAGTACACCTGTCTTCACCAATTTAATTTGTAACACTGCATTTAACTTAGAAATATTTATTAAGGATGTATTTATTGCTGTTTTATGTGTGTGGGTATTTTGCTTGCATGTATATCTGTGTACCATGTGTATGTATGTCTGGTGCCCATGGAGGCCAGAAGAGGCTGTCTAGTTCTCTGGAACTGGAATAACAGACAGTTGTTAGCCCCTGTGTAGGTGCTGAGACTTAAACCTGGGTCCTCTGCAAGAGCCGGCAGTGGTCTTAACCACTGAGAGACACCTCTCCAGCCCTCTGTGTTTAAATTTCGACGATTTAAAGTCAGTATTTAACTACTTCCATAGGCTGTCCTGGAGGAAATGAAAGCCGTTTGCCAGTGTTCAGAACCCATCAACTCAAGTGTCTGCGTTCCTGGGTTGCTCCTGACAGCAGCCCAAGAAGAAAGCCAGCCTGAACTAGCTGATGACAAAATTGGCAAGAAAAGAAAAAGGAAAGACGATGATAAAAGGACTAAACGAACTAAGAAAACTATTGGTGATGGGACTAGAGACCCGTGTCAGCCACGTTCCTGGGTCTCCACTGCCACAGGGATTGTCATCAGGTAGGCACTGAGTTCACTGTGACAATCCTGGATATTTTCAGTGAAGACCTCACTCCCTGCTTTTTTTCTTTCGTTTTTTCAAGACAGTTTCCCTGTGTATCCCTGGCTGTCCTTGGAACTCACTCTGTAGACCAGGCTGTCCTGAACTCAAGAGATCTGCCTGCCTCTGCCTCCTGAGTACTGGGATTAAAGGCGTATCGTGCCTGGCTGACTTGTCCTGTGTGCTACCATGTCTGCTATGATTTGTCCCATTTTTGCCAGTGGCATAGACATATGTGATGAAAGTTTCTGTTCATGGTCTTTTCTCAGTGATTTGGCAATGGAGATGAACAGGTTCCGGCTGATCGGTCCTCTTTCGCACCGCATCCTGACCTCAGCACTGGCGGCTGCTCCTCTACACACAGTGAGTAAATGTGGCTGTCACGCTAGTCCATCAGATTTGCAAAACCTAGCATACAATCTGATAACCTGTTGGGTTGCCCCTTAAATGTGTATTTCCCAGCTTGTTTTTGTTAACAAAGATTTTTTTTTTAATCTTTCACTTCTAGAAGATTAAATCTCAGGGGGTGCGATAAGTCAATTGATTTTTTTGTTTGTTCTGTTTTGTTTTTCGAGACAGGGTTCCTCTGTGTTACAGTCCTAGTTGTCTTGGAACTCACTCCAGGCTTACCTGGAACTCACAGAGATCTGCCTGCCTCTGCCTCCTGAGTGCTGGAATTAAAGGCATACACCACAATGCCTGGCTAGACAACTGAATTTTAATTTATAGACTATTCTTGCTTTTGTGGGTCTTGTAGAAGGTAATCTCTCCTCCATAAAAATCTCTGAAATTGTATGCCAGTTTTGGTTTTTTTCCTTCTTCTTTCCCTCTCCTTCAGTTTTTGTTTTCTTTTAGTTTGGCTTATGACAGATTTTCTGTAAAGTTAAACATGTCTNCTCAGCGCTTTGGATCAGAAATAGGGATGATGTTCCTTTGTGTTCTCAAGATTGGTAGCCACCGGTCACATGACACTATTGAACACTTAAAATGTGACTGAATGGCTGAGATACTGGATTTGTACCTTTATTTAATTTTAACTAGCTAAAGATTAATTCAGGTGGCTCTTCGTGGCTCGTGGCTGCCTTGTAGACAGTGCTGGTCTAGAGCATGAGGTGTGATTAGGAATCTCCTTTTGGGTTCAGATCTTGTTTATTTTCCATTCTAGTCAGTTGATAGCACTTGAACCTCTCAGATTTGATGTGGGCAAATACAGTGATCAAGCTGAACAAATGGGAGCTTTTAGAGCTTTAAACCACGGCAGCAGCCCCTTCCTGTCTCCTGTGCTTCATCTCAGCCTCTGCTGCTGCCTTGGCCTGGAGTCCTGGAGTGGATTTAGGACTTTGCTTTGTTATTTCCTTTTCAGGATGGACAGTGATCTTTTACCATTTTATTCCTTTTGTTATTTTTGTCGTGTTGCTTTTTCTAGCTGGAGTTCAGGCCTTCTCCATGCTAGACAAGCAGTCACTGTACTTAGCCCTGAGCCATACAAGCCCGGTTTATTCACTACTTGTTGAGATAAGAAATTCTCAAGTAGTTTCTCATTTTATTTAAGGTAAAACCCAGATCCTGTACTGTGGCCTATGTCGTCTGGACTTTTCATCTCTCCTCACCCTTTGCCTTTGGCCATGCTGGCCTTTCACGTTCTAGAATGTATCTCTTCCAGTTTCCTTGACTCATACCTATTTTCTTTCTACCCATTGAACATTCTGTTGTACTACTCTTGGTTGGGCTAAAATTTCTCATTCTTCACATTCCAGCCTGTCTCATCCAATCTGTATTCCCTCTAGAACCCCTCCTTGTGCCCTCAAGTTAACTTACCCGTTGTTCTGTAGCATCCTGCACATTTCCTTAGCTTACTAGTATAGTAGTAAGATACATATATATATATAGTTCTTGTGTTTATAGTTTATGTAACATCTGTGTCTTTCATTGGTCACTGCAATTCGTGATGGTAGGCAGCCCCAGTCCTTAGCATAGTGCCTAGCATACAGAGAAGTCTTTCATGTGCTACTAAGTTATGGAGTAAAGATTGGAATTCAGGTTTGGTTCTAGAGTCTGTACTCCAAACCACTTAGCTCTGCTACCTGTGTTCTATGACGTGAATGGCACCTGTCTTACAAGTTACCACTTTAGGGTCCAGGGGAGTCTTTCAGCACAAATCATGGCTCTTAGTAGTACTTGAAATATTCTGGAAACCTTGCTCAATCCCTGTCTTGCCAAAATGTTAGTGAAGTGTTTATGCATCTTATCCAGTGTTGTTCAGAACACTGCAGTGGTTTGCTTGAGGTTTCTCACTGGTTTGGTGAGAAAGGAGCATTTTGTTGCTTAAATTAGAGATGAAGGTGGTGAGAGTCAGAGAGGGCCAACTACACTGTTGGAAGTGTACACAAGAACGAGTGTGACAATGCTTAATTAAATAGTGTCTTTGAAAAGCATGGCTGTATTTCCATATATGTGAACTCTGATTAGACTGTTCAGTCTGGTAGTAACTGCTGTCTTAATTAAGTACAGTTGCGTCTGCACTGCTGTTCCTTGTGAAATAGTTATTCCCACACCCAGAAACATGTCACAACCGTGTTCCAGTGTAACCATTATTAGGACTGAGTCACCACGGTTAATAGGCATGGCTCATCAGTTTTCTACTGAGGAGGAGTTCTTGTTTTCCAGGGGGAAGAGGATGCAGAGGAGACACCCCATCGCTGGTGGAATGACACTTGCAAGAGCTCTGATGGCGTTTTCCTTCATCAAAGACAAGAAGCAGTGTTTCAGTTGTTGGGAGGTAGAAAGAGGGGTGTCTGGTTGTGCTGGGGACGAAGGGAAGGGGGGAGTGGGAAGAGGGTCAGGAGAGCAGGCTGCAGTTGGCCCCTAGTAAGTAGTCTTGCGTTTTATCACACCTTTATTTGTTGTGATACGACTAGAGGAGCAAGTAAGGAGCCCGGAGCCCAAGATTAAAGCATTGTGCTCATGTTTATGAAATAAGAAGGTTGTTCGAATTCTAAATAACTAGCATTCTGAAGTTATAAATAAGTGACCAAGCAAGTATTAACAATGTCTGTACTTAACGCCCCTCGTATGCTTATAGCTGATGGAGAAACATACGTGTTCATGTTGTAAGATATAATTTTTATGCCCTTTAAATTTTATTTTGCAAGAAACTTTATTTTTAANGTGTTAATTTATTTTCCAAGAGTATTAGTGGGGAAAAGGTGATACGTATTTTAAAATAAGTATTTCAAGAAAATAGTTTCTTGAAAAAATCTGAAAGATTTCAAAATACAAGCAAAATTGTATTAATATGTATTGTGACCTTTTTACTTAATATCATTTTTATTACATTTATTTATTTATTTGTGTTTGTGAGTATACGAGGTCAGAGGACAACGTGTGGAAGTTAGTTCTTGTACTTGCAGGGATTAGTGTCAGATCATCAGACTTGGCAGCAAGTGCCTTTACTCCCTGAGCCATATCGCCTGCCCTGTGCGAGCCTTTCTGTGAACGTTTTCTTTATGCATTTCCTTCTGTTTCTGCTTTGTTGAAGGGATATCACCAGCGGAAATTCCTGCAGGTACTATTCTGGGATTGACAGTTAGGGATCCGAGAATCAATTTGCCCCTACAGCGGTCCAGAGCTTTGCCACATCCGGAAAGATACCAAGGTAAAGTGCTTGCCATGTTCCTTGTCGAGCTGTCACATCCCATGAGGTGTATGTCAGAGGACATGGCTGGGAGTGTCTTTTAGGGAAGTGTAAACCACACAGCTAGTTAGCTGCTGAAGTTTGATGTTTGTTTTTTTCTGCAGTCCTCGGTTTCCAGTATTTAAAGTGTCTCTCTTTATCTCCCAAATGCCTGGAGGTTCAAAATTTAACTGTGAGGAAGGGCTGTGCACCGGCAGCTGGTCTTGTGCTCTTTGGAAGCCTCTGTCTGACCATACAGATGATCCAGGTTCGAATCCTGGCAAGGCCATCCCAGGTGCTGAAGTATCAGACCACATGGTTTTGACAGAGTAGAGGGGCCCAAGAGAGCCACTTAGCTGGGAAAGGTGGGTTGGGGCTGGCCAAAGTTTTAAACTGATCTGGGATTTGCTGAAGTTGTGATGACGTCACGTTGGATTCACTGTCATTAAACACCATTAATTAGGGGAGTAATTTAAACTAGCTTGTGAACTTTGAGAGAAAAACACTTAGGTGTATGTCATAACAACTTCACAATTTTGTTTTTAACCTCTCTACATGTGGTTAGCTAGCTTACTAGGGACCAATAAAGGCCCTGTCAGAGCTCCATATAAAAGGTGGCTGAGAGGATTTGAAGACACATAGGTAAGTTAGTCACTGGAGCCTAAGACTTCATTGCTGCTGCTGTCTCATTTAATGTGTGTGGTCTAGTGAAACCGTGGATGTTGGAGTGTCTCCTGAGAATTACGTGCAGAGCTGTAATCTCCTCAAAGCCACAGGTGAACTCTGCATCCCTCTGGCTACCTTTTGTGCATTTTTGGATGGGCAGTTCTAACATCCTTTCTAACAGGTTTAACATGAGTCATTGGTTAAAGGAAGATTAAAGTCTGTCGTAAAAAATACAAGTCATTTTCCACTGTAAAATTCACCATTGTGTTAGACGTTGTGTATTTCATTACAGCCTAGTTGTTTNNNTTTTTTGAGACAGGGTCTCACTGGGTACCCACTGGCTGGCCTGGAATTCCCTATGTAGAGCAGGTTGGCCTTGAACTCACGGAGCTCTGTCTGCCTCTGCCTCCTGAGTGCAGAGATCATTAGGACCTGTTTTAAGTACTATAATTCCTTTGAAGATATATTTTATTTGATGTTGAGCTACATAAAGAAGTGTACTTTTGGGCTGGGGATGTAGCTCAGTAGAATGCTTGTCTCGTATGTGAGTGGCCCTCATTCAGTCCCTGTTTTGAGATAAGGACTTGCTATGTAGCTATGACTGGCCTGAAACTTGTTTTGTAACCCAAGCTGGCCTTGAACCATGTCAGTATTCCTGCCTCAGCATCCTGAGTGCTTGGATTGTAGGCAAGAGTTAAAATACCTGGCAAGCAGTACACTTTTCACATGAATTAGTTGAATTAGTATTATATCAGTATTTTTAATATCTCATCATAAAGGTAAGTCAGAATGAAGTGTAAAGGTACACTTTGGTGGGCTGGGTCAATTAAAAGACCGATCCATAGAAGATCTCAACATCAGAACAACTTAAACCTAATTCCTTGACTAGTGCAATCTGCCTGTATCTCAAGTTGTTCTCTGCCTGTTTTGACTTGAACAAACAACAATAGCAAAATCAATTCAAATGCTGCTAGCCTGAAAGAAGAGTTTGCCTGCTTTGCATAACAAGCTCCTTATTTTCTTGTATAAACTGGATCTGGGGCAGCTTTTAAAGGAAAAGGTTCCTAGAGCCTGACTATTCTCATGCTTTGAAGAGGTTTGCCCAAGCATTTGCCTCTTAAGAGTTATTTATTAACGTGTTTTTATAACACTTTTCAACTTCATTAACAGAGCAGTTTATTGTGTAAGTTACAGATCTTTGAGGTGAGATTTTAAAATATTGGTCTGAGGCTGGAGGTGTAGCTCGGTGATAGAGTGTGCCTAACAGCACACGGCCCTGGGTTTAAGCCCAGCACTGGAAAAATGGAAAGAAACCCTCAAACCACATTTGTGCTGTGTGTTCTACTTTATTTGCTATTTTTAGCAGTTGCTGATGTACTTTGATGGATTATTTCAACTGGTCCTTGGCCAGAGAAGAGCTTGCTTTAACCTTGGCCTTGGAAGCAGGAAGTGTGGCTCAGTGGCAGTCAATAAGCTAAGTGTATGCGTTGTAAGCATGTACTGTGGCTTCCCTGCACTCACTGGCTAGCAGCAAACAAACCAAAACAAAAGGGAAGAAAGAAAATACTGAGTAGCACTGTATGTATGTGTAGGCTCATTTTAAAAATTTCTCTTGAAATACTCTTTGGCTGTATGTCCTTGCTATACCACCAAAACCATGAAGGAGTCTGGTTGCCTTAAGACTGGCAGGTAGACAGTCATCATTTCCTTTTCCAGTGCCCATGAACACTCTTACAGCACAGGGAAGCCGTGGACTTCCAGTGCTCGTGAGCACTTACAACACAGGGAAGCCGTGGACTTCCAGTGCTCGTGAGCACTTACAGCACAGGGCAGCAGTGACTTCCAGTGATCGTGAGCACTCTTACAGCACAGGGCAGCAGTGACTTCCAGTGCTCCTGAGCACTTACAGCACAGGGCAGCAATGACTTCCAGTGTTCGTGAGCACTCTTACAGCACAGGGCAGCAGTGACTTCCAGTGCTTGTGAGCACTCTGACAGCACAGGGCAGCAGTGACTTCCAGTGCTNGTGAGCACTCTGACAGNACATGGCAGCCGTGGACTTTAGGATCTCAGTTCAGGGTCATTTTACACAACTGTGTTTCTGCTTCTGGGAAGAACAAAACTAGACATGTCAGCTAGAAGCTGGCCTGTCCCTAACACAGTGAGTTGAAGGCTGTAGCTTCCTTCCCTGCTAACCCTCATGTTTTCACTGTCTGTGGTTTTGCCTATTCCAGGTGTCATGTGGTTGGACTCATACAGGAGGTAGCCTTTTCAGATTGGCTCTTTCCCTTAGTGAAATGCCCCTGAGTCCTCCTTCTTCTTGTGACTTTGTAGCACATTCCTGTTAGTCCATNATCTGGAATATTTGAAGATGAGCTGGTGCTTTCCTGTGCCTTTGTTCCTGAGAATTCTCCCTCTTGTCTATAGTTCAGTCTGAATACCTCAGTTCTGCCCGTCGGATCTGTGGTGAGGGCACACATCCACAGGGCAGCATTCTGGGTCAACCAGGACTGCTGGGGATAGGGCTGCTGGTCCTACACTGGCAGTATGGCCTTCCCTGGCACTTAGCGCTGCATCTTACACCTCACTGCTCAGTCTCCACAAGGAAGAGCAGTTTATAGATGCTGGTACAGCTTTCTGCATCTTTCTTCTCAGGTCTGTTCATCAATTTAATTCTCTCTAACTTTGTTCTCCCCTGAAATCTGTCACGCTATTACCTAGTCACTTCCAGCTTATTTTCCCCAGCCAGCAGACCCATACAGGTATGTGCTTTTGAGTGAGTTTCTGTGTTGGTATTTGGAGCAATAGCCCCCCCCCCCATTGTTTTTTAATTCTTCAGTCTAACAAAATTAGAGTTCAAGGACTTTTTTCTGTCATGTTTAAGTGATTGCGTGTGGAAGTGTCTTGTGTCAATGTAAGTGCTAAGCGCAGCGTGGCTTGCTCAAGAGACAATACAGTTCACAAACATTGCTCACCTTAAAGGAGTGGAGGGGTGTGTTTTATAGACAGGAGTGAATAGCTCAGTAAGTTATCAGAGAGCTGAGGGAAAGGGTAATGGAAGGTGTTATTATCTTAAATTCAAGGGGCAACTTGAAGGGGTAGTATAATTATATTATAAAAATATATGATATAAATATATAAATCAGATTATATAAATATATTATAATTATATATGATTTATATTATGTTATCTTATATATTATAATTGTATTATAATTTTATTGTATTGTATTATAATTATATTATAACTGTGTATCTGCACAAAAGTATCAAAGAAAAGTGTTTATTAGCTTTTGTTATTTCATGGACTAGGAAACCAATTATAAGAATAACTTAGTTTTTTGTCTTCTAGTTCAGTTACCTATGAAGTACTTTGCTGTCACCACAGTCTGGCAGCATGGTAGAATGGAAGTGTGGTGTGAAGGCTGTCCCTTTTCCCTCATAGATAATGAGCAAGTTAGACAGCTGCTCCTGGAGGGTGTGCCCGTGGAGTGTGCGCATAGCTCTATCTGGAACCGTGATATCTGTAGGAGTGTCACAGAGAATAAAATCTCGGATCAGGTAACTAATGTGCCAGGATTACTGGTAAGCTTATGAATGAAGGGGAGAGTCACTGTTCTAGAGACCCTACAAAGTGATTTTATGTTTCACAAAGTCCCATGTACTTATCTAAATATAT
>LZPO01117076.1:34384-53612 GCA_001675575.1 Neotoma lepida
GAATGGTATTACCCACACTATTTTGAGACCTGACCTTTTCATTTTATCATATATTGTATTGTTTCCCCATATCAATAAACCAAATGTTGGCAAACTTGTTTTGTAGAGGGCCAAATGATATGAAGTTTTGGCTTTGTAGACTCTTGGTCTCCATAACAAAGTCTCAGCTCTTTCACCGTCAGGGAAGCAGCCACAGATGACATAAACAAATGTGTGTGGTGGAGTTCCAGCCAGGGCTTATTTATAGTCACTCACATTTGGAATTCATAAAATTTTCAGTGTCATACAATGGGTTGATTTTAATTTTTCAATTATTGAGAATATGAGAATCATTCTTAGCTCCTGGGTCATATAAAAACAGATAACAGGCCAGATGGGGCCATTTCGTGAAGCTTGCCAGCTCTGGTGCAGAGGGGAACTTGGAGGGACTCTGTAAGGTTGCAGCGTGGATGTGCTATGTTTCATTGGTGGCCTTCTAGGTTACCTCTGTTTTCTTGTCCTGTGGTTTGGGAAACTTCTCCCTGTATGCATCTCTATATATTTGTCTAAGTCGTTCACTCATCCAGCATATTTCTTTCAAGCATACTAGTGGATCCACTCCACTCTAGACACCGTGGCCCTCAAAGGCACAGGGTAGACTAAAGTCTGCCCCTGACTTCATGGAGACTCTATTCTTTTTGTAGAATAAGCAATGTTAATTTCTTTACTTTTTAATTTTTTTTGATAATTTCATACATTGTATCTACTATCCCATTGTCCTGTCTTACTCCCCTCCCTATTCCTACTGACACCCTTCTTCCTAAGTCCTCCTCCTGTTTTCTTGTCCTTTCTTGTTTTTTGGGTTTTTTTTTTTTTTTTTTTTTTTTTTTTTTTTTTTTTTTTTGACTCACTGAATTTAGTTAGGGTTGTCTGTATAGGCATGGGCTATTTACTGGAGCGTGGACTACTTAACAATGGCTACACCACTGAAGAAAATGACTTCCTCTTCTTAGGCAACTACTAACTGCCAGTAGCTCCTCAGAAAGCCTGGTGAGCCCCTCCCATATCCCTGCTGGAGTTTTGACAAACTTGATCTTTGCAGGTCTTGTATAGGTAGCCTCTGTGTGTCCATGACTGGCATGGCTCGTGTCCAGAGGACAGTATTGCATAGTGCCCATCTCCTCCTTCAGTTCTGTGTCTTTCTGCACCGCTGTTGCCTGGACCTTGGAGGGCATGAGGCAGCTGTCCTGTTTATGGCCAAGCACACAATGGTCACTTATTCTCGGCACTTTGGCAAGTTGTAAGACTGTGCACTAATTGCCACCTGCTGCAAAAAGAAGCTCCTCTGATCACGCCTGAGAGCAGCACTAGTCTATAAGTATAAACATAAATATTTAGAAGGCAGTTTGACTGCAGGTCCATTTAGCACAGTGGTTCTCAACCTGTGGGTCAAGACCCCCACAGGGCCGACTATCAGATATCCTGCATATCCGATATTTACATTATGATTCATAAGAGAAGCAAAATTACAGTTATGAAGAAGAAATGAAAATAATTTTATAATGCTTATGTCACCACAGCCTGAGGAACTGTATCAAAGGTCGCAGCATTAGGAAGGTTGAGAACCACTGCTTTAGCAGAATATCTGTAGTTTGATTCTTCCCAAGGGCCTGTGGTTTACAGTGGAGCTTCTCCCTCACCTCTGACCTGGTGTGTCCCTGCCACCCTCCCAAAACACAGCAGCATATCAGTTTCCTTGCATCCTTCCAGACACACTGTCTGTACACATAAGTGTGCAGGCACAGAGTCTTTACTCACTTTTAGTTTGGTTGTCAGGTCAGAAGTGAGGGAGAAGCCTTGTAAATCCCCAGGGGCACTGTGGATGTGAAACTCTCAGGATAAGCACTGTAGTACTACTGCATTTGGTTTTCAGAGGCCACACACATTTGTAGATGTGCTGTGTATTTAAAAACCAAAGATCTGGGTGCAGTGATGCACACCTTTAAACTCAGCACGGGAGGCAGAAGCAGGTGGATCTCTTGAATTTGAAGCCAGCCTGGGCTACAATAGTGAGTTCTAGGCATGTCAGGACTACACGCACGCACGCACGCACGCACGCACGCACGCATGCACGCACAGCAGCAACAAAGACCAAAGAAAACAAAAGGAGCTTCATGAGCAGGGTTGGTGATTCCTTATACATTCTTTGGGGAGGCTTTTGTGTGCGTGTTGTTTGGAGATGTGTTATAACGGTCATAGCTGTTTTAATTCTCTATTCCTCAATTGTTTAAAATTAATTTCCTTTTTCATTAGACGCCCTCCTGCCAAAAGGCCCAACTATGTTAAGCTGGGCACGCTGGCACCTTTCCGCTGTCCCTGGGAGCAGCTGACTCAGGACTGGGAGTCCAGGGTTCAGGCCCAAGAGGCAGCTACTATAGCCTCCATGCCTTGTGCTCAAGACCACCCACGACCACTTGGAGTGCCTTGTGAAGAGATCTCTCAGCCATCTAATGAGGCAGGCTTATCTGAAAACCAACCCACAAGGCCAGAAGTCACAGGCTGTCGAGCACAGGCAGGGACTGAGGTGGTCCTAGAGCAGAGTGCCAGTGAGAACCATGCTGCTGCCACCACTGGCCAGCTCTGTGTTCTTCGGTAAGTGTCAGCCGCTGCCACATACGTTGGATTGTTGTCTGTATTGAACATGCTTTGGGATGTGAAAGTTACCCTTGTTCCTGTATGCTACTTGGTGACTTTCTGAAAAAGAGAGCCATTTCTTTGATGGTTGACAGAGAGAAAACAGTTCAATATTTGATTTGAGACATGAAACTAACTCATGAGACAATTGAAAATATTGTCCTAAACCAAGTGACCCTGATTGATGACAAGCCTCTGTTCTTGGGAACTGTGTGGATGTGGGGTGGGCCATCAGTCACGTGGTGTGGTGCTGCGCAGGTTCCATGTGCAGTGAACACTGCTGTTGGTGCTGCTGTGGGCTCAGCTCTGCTTCTTGGCATTCTATAATGTGCCCCAATTTTGAATAGTGCTCCTTCACCTCATTTATCTTAAGATTTTTGTACCCTTCTTTCTCCTCAAACTCTCGTCCTCTTGCTTTGATTTGCCTCTAATTTGCTTTAATTATAACCCTAAGGTCTATCTTATTTTTCTATAAACCTTATTTTTTTTTCTGCCCCAATTCTAAAATCTTTGTTTTTTTTAGTTTGGCACAATTTTTTCAGTTTTTCAAAATGGCAGGCACATGAAAAGAAGAACATTAGTTATAAGTATATTGTATGCTTTAAATGGTTTTTAATTATCATTTTGTATGTCTCTTACTTTGTGTAGGAGTAGGAAATTACTAAGGCAACTCTCTGCTTGGTGTGGGCCCAGTTCTGAGGCCAGGCGGGCTCCCTGCAGAGGCCAGCAAGAATTGACCAGAAAGGCCTGCTTGTCCATTCTGCATGACTTCCCCAGAGCCCTGGTGTGGGTCAGCCTGTCTCTGCTCAGGAAGGGCAGCCCTGAGCCTCGAACCATGATCTGTGTCCCGTCCAAGGAGGACTTGCTCCAGCTCAGTCAGGATCAGTGTTTCCACGGACCCCGGGAGTCCAGACACAGCGACCCATTTAAGAGCCTCATTCTGAAAGAGAAAGAAAAGAAGAAAATGGAGAAGAGGCAGAACCGAGAACACACCGCCGTCTCCCAGGGCCTGGCGGCAGGGGTGCCTCCAGATGGGCGGGAAGCTCTGATACAGGGCCTGTGGTCAGGCCCCCTCCCAGGACTAACTTCACACTGCTCCAGAGTCCTCCTGGGCTTTGTCACACAGGGAGATTTTTCTATGGCTGTTGGCTGTGGAGAAGCCTTAGGGTTTGTTAGTGTGACCGGCTTGGTGGAAATGCTGTCTAGCCAGTCGGCAGCCACAAGAGGCCTGGTGCTGCTGCGACCTCCCACCTCTCTGCAGTATCGGTTTGCAAGAATTGCCATCGAGGTATGAATTCGGGTTCACAGCCTGNTTGGACATTGATTTTAACTATTTTTGTCAAATCCCACAGAGAGTCCTGGCAGTCTTTGTTATCTGCCTTAGAATACAATGTGCAACTGCTTAGAAACAATTAAAATTATGTAATTATGTGGATGATGATCTGTTTACCTTATCCTAATAATCTGAGTGTTTTCATCTTATCCTGTACTGGGAATATGTTTATTTGCTTAACATGCTAGTTGAACACTGTGTATTAAAGTATTGTGCTTCCCCATCTATCCCCCACCCCTGCACACACGCTATTTTTGTTAGGAACAAAAAGCTGTGAGGTCTCTTGTCTCTTTGAAAAAATTTTAGTCATGTGGTATGCAACTATGACTGTTAACAGGTTTTTACTAAAGAGAAGACTATAGGGAACTGAGGTATAGCACAGTGGTCAAGCTTTTACGTAGATGAAGCCCTGGGTTTGAGCCTAGCATCAGAGAGCCAAGGAGACAGGCAGACATTGTTAGTGCCTGGCTTCTGCACATGAGGCCCAGGCCATGTGGACGGTGCTCAGTTATCTCCTGGTGAACTGAATATCTTATTCCATCAAGAAATCACAAGTTGATGCCTATTGTCAGGGGGACTGGGTATGTGACAAAATGTGTGTGTGTGTGGGGTCTATGGTGTGAGCCTTCGATTGATTTGTTAATTTTTTTTTTAAACACTGTGGAAATACACTTCTGATGGGATGGTCAACATTGCCTGGCAGATGCGGCACCAATCTTTAGGCAGAGAACATTCTAGAACTATTAAGAGGTCTTGGGTACTGAACAGTTTGTGAGCTGCAACATGGTTGGCTACCACCCTCATGACATCATATATGACATCAACAGTGGTGCGGTGGAATGCCCAGCTAGTTAAGAAGCAAGGAGAAAATATTTCAATAAAAACTCACCTGGTTAGCCAGTGGTTGTAGTGCACACCTTAATCCCAGCACTTGGAGGCAGAGGCAGGTGGATCTCTGAGTTTGAGGCCAGCCAGGGCTACACAGAGAAACCCTGCCTCAAAACAACAAAACTCATCTGATAAACAAAAAGCCATTGTTTTTGCAGATGATTTCTGAAAGCCATGAAGGTTTGTTTTTCAAATATGTTCTGTTAAATATGATAACCCCCTTTCCCCCCAAAAGAACTCAAGATCAGTTTGCTTTAAGATACTTTAGGTTAAGCAAAAACATTTCTTTTTGTAATTAAAGGATTTCTGGGAACTTCCATGTGGTAGTGGACATTGGGAGTCTCCAGGAAGGAGGTGAGAGTACATAATATTTTCCAACTCTTTGATTTTTTTTTTTTTTTGAGGAACATTTTGTAGGATTAGTAAAGATATTGGGACACACAACAGCTATCTCAGCAAGATGATGGGAACAGCAGGCCAAAGCAGTCAAAAGTGTTTGTAAGCGAATCCACCAGAGTCTGTTAAGGGTATCAAGGATTTATTAGGATATAAAATGGGGAGAAATACACTCACGGATACAGAACAAAGTAAATAGCTGCGTGGTCCTCCATTCTGCCCAGGGTGAATGGGACCAGCAGTACAATCTCCAACCACCACCAGAGAGAGTGCACGATTTGACTCCCTCCATTCTTAAGGAGTCATACACAGAAAGCCTAGGTTTGTACCTAGGGTTTGTACCCCCAAAGCCATTGGCAGAACATTTTTTTCTAAATAAGAAGGTTCTAAACCTAATACAAGACTATATACAATAAGAACAATTACTAGGTATTATCCAGGAGAAAGGGTAATAACATAACCTACCCTGAAGGATCTAAATCTTGTACCTGATATGCTCTTAGCTAAGATACCAAAGTATTGTAACTATAACTAGCCTTCAACTCCACCAAAGACCTGAGAAGGAAAATAATAATAATACCTCAGTAAGTAGGAAGTGCAAGCAAGCAACTTCTGAAACATGCAAGGAATGACAGAGACAGCTGGCTGCCTGGACAGTCACCCAATGTTTCTCTGTAATGTTGGGACATCCACTTTTGGTAACAGGCCTAGAATATCTGACAGACCATTATCAGAAGCAGGAAATTTTGAAAGACTGTCCTACCCTGTTTTGGCAAGGCCCAGCAGTTGTTTTTGCTTGCATCCTGTTCCTCTGGAATGGGCAGCATGCTTGTTGTCAGCCGCTGAGGCAAGGGCAGGTCTATGCCCAGCAGGCCGTTTTTGCCAAGAAGATGACAAATTCCATATGGAGTGTCTTGGATGCCCAACATCTCCGGAGTAGATCGGTGCTGCCAGGAGCAATCATGTCTCGTGTCAACAGAATTCTAAGTTATTAAAACATTTAAATGCCATATTCTCTAGGTCTGTGTAGTGTTTGACGATTACCTATCCATCTGATCTATCTAGAAAACATAACTAACATGACAAGTATGACAAGCATGGGTGACTTGACCTGTAATTCTTTATCAACCTCAATAACTTAAAGACTAAGGTTTCACATTATAAAAATAAACAATCTGTAGGCAGATGTACAGTATAAGAACAATGACCTCGATTTTGTGGCAATATACAAAAATATCTTAATCAGAGGTAGAAATGTATAGTATAATATGATAACATCCTTAATAGGTATCAATATAGGATAATAGGTATCAATATACAGAATATCCTAAACAGAAATAGAACATACATACAGCATGACAAATATAATTTTACATTTGTATCAAAATACAAAAATATTTTAAACAAAAGTAGAAATGTATAATATGACAAGTATAGTTTCATATTTGTATCAATATACAAATTATCTTTAACAGAAGTGGAAAAATAATTTTACATTTGTATCAATATACATGAATCCATACCAATGCAAAGCCATTGGCGGAATAAATTCCCACAAGTGTTCACTTGAGGTCTTGAAAGAGGGCCAGAAAGAGCCCTTTGGGTGCTCCTCAGTAAGTGCTCATTTGGGCTCTTTCACAGGAGAGATCTTTGACACAATGGGTTGGAAAAAGACCACAGGCCTTACAGTCAAAACTGGAGCCACTGAGATGGCTGGTGTTTCCCTCTCACCAGCGTCTTTCAGTGCCCAACTCCAATGAGCTGAAAAACAAATAGCGTAAGTGGTGTCTGTAAACAGAAAAATATTACCTGATGTTCGGTAGTAGTTATTGGACCATTGCACATTTGCTTTCTAGGCTGCATGCCACTTGGTTGCTTAGTGATTTCCATGGCAAGTCTGAGTGTGCCATGTGGCTACCCAGCTGCATTCTGCTCAGTGCTCTGCCTGCTGTCCTTGTTCTGGGAACAAGGCACATTAGCAGTCACTCTGCTTTGTGAGTCAAGAGCCATGTGGTCAAGAGCCATGTGGTGAGAACACAGACCAGCACTTCCCAAATGTATTCCTGGAGTGGTCCTGGGAAAATGTTCCCTTTACCAAGTAAATCTGGGAAGAGCTGTATTCCGTTGCAGATTNCCAGTGCTTGTTTGCATAGTGGAGACTCTGCAGGGAAGAATTCTCTTTCAGGATCTCCCCTCATTTCCCATGCCTATTGTTCAGGGGACACAAGTTTTCTGGAATATTCTTTGAAAAAAGTGATGGATTGTCAGGGAGATCCAGCTCCCTCAAGAAAAAGACTTTTAGGATGGCTATTCTGTATAGCAACGGAATTGATTACTAGAGTCATGCAGATAAGTGACATGGCTTCTGTTCTCTTACTGAGGGAGTAATGATGTCAAGTGTTGGTTTTATGCAGTGGTATTGCTGTGTTATTCATTAAGCAGTGCTGTTACTGTGCGAGAAAAGCCACGAGGTACGACAGAACCCATTATCAGAGTTTTATTAGGAGGGGAGGGGGACAGGACAGGATGTGATCAGGCCTGTGGAAGACATGTGCGGAGTAGGGGGCAGATTGTGAAGTGTAGAGAAGGGGGAGGAGTCTGTGACCGGCTTTTTAAGGATTCCCCTGCACATGCGCATATGGGTTTATAGAGCTATGCCATGCATAGATTGCGTGATCACGCTGCACGCAAATTACTCGATCATGAAGTGCACAGATTATATAGGACATAAGACCCCTTGCTTGACTACTAAACTGCCCATGTGCAGTCATTTAGCTGGGGGAGTGGCCAGGAATTCCAACATCAAGGTCCACAATTCAACCAGTGTCCCAAAAGTTCTGCGTTGAACACTCACATCAGTTACACATGTAAGACACAGAAGTAATTCTGGGTGATTTTACTTTCCATTTTGGGGGGAGTGTGTGTGTCATTATATAGTCCTGTCTATCCTAAAACTCTNTGTAGATCAACCAGGCTGGTCTTGAACTCAGAGGTGCAACTGCCTCTGCCTCCTGAGTCTTGGGATTAAAGGCCTTCATCATCATTCCCAGCTTCTGGGGGCGGGGGATATTCTTTAAAATATTACATGATGTGATGGTTAGTGTTAATTTCAAGATCTAGTCAGTTTGGAGACAAGCCTGCAGGCACACTTGTAAAGGATTGTCTAGGTTAGCCTCCAGGCATGCCTGTGGTGGGGNGTTGTCTTGATCAGGTTGACTGAGGTAGGAAGACCTGCCCACTGTGGGTGGCACCATAGGCCATGGTGGGATCCTGGACTATATAAAAAGGAGGAAGTATCAGAGCCACAGGATGCAGTCATCATCCCTCTTCCTGATTGTGAATGGGATGTGATCAGATACTTCAAGCTCCTGGTGCCTTGACTTCCCCAACATGACGGATGGTGCTCCAGAGCTGTGAACCAGATAAACCCTTTCTCCTTTAGGTTGCTTTTGTCAGGGTAGTGGCAGCAGCAGGAAAAGAAGCAGACTGTGAATGCCAGTCAACAGGGAAGACAACAGCAATAACAAGTATCTTTTGGTGGTTTGAAACAGGGTCTTCCTATGTAGTCCTGGCTGACCTGGTACTTACTATGTAGCCCCAGCTTTGCAGCAATTTTCTTGTCCCAGTCATTGNTAAGTATTTTAAAAAATACCCTGGTTAGTGGGTTTCTCTTCCAATGCAATAAGCCAATTCAAACAATTGAAAGTCCAGATTTAATGAGCAAAGCATCCCTGGGTGATCTCAGGGGAAGAGGAGAAACCATGTGGAAAGTCTATGGACTGGACTTTAAATACCCTGTAGGCATGGTCTTGAGGAGCTCTGGGGGAGGAGCTGCTGCTTGGTGGGTTTTCTGAGGGCAGGGTTTGGAATAGGGCCCCGAGCTGGAGATTCCCAACATCCCAACCTTTTTGCATATATATGGGTGCCAGTTCAAGTCCGGCTACTTCTTGCTGGCAAGGGATGATGTGGGGAGGTGGGAGTCGGGACAATGGGCTCACACTCAGNGGCAGGTGTGGGTGAAGAAGCATTCAGTTAACTGCCATCCTGGAGACCTCAGGGACCTGTTTCTTTTTTTTTCTTTTTTTTTTCGAGACAGGGTCTCTCTGTGTAGCTTTGTCGGTGCCTTTCCTGGAACTCACCCAGTAGCCCAGGCTGGCCTCGAACTCACAGAGATCTGCCTGCCTCTGCCTCCCGAGTGCTGGGATTAAAGGCCTGTGCCACCACCGCCCGGCTAGGGACCTGTTTCTTGAGGAAGCAGAGCCTTCAAGTTACTAGAAGAAAAAAATAGATTATTAACATCAGCCTTCTGAAGGGGGCTAGCCATGGGAAGAGTGAAGACTGCCAGAAAGAAAGGAATGGAGATGTGCCCTGGTTGTGCAAAAAGAGACAAGGGTGAATGAGCCAGACTCAGGAGCAGATATGCTCTTGAGTCTGGAGAAGTGGTGCCAGCACTGATGTCCTAGGAGCTTGGGGGGATGGTATGCCAAATTGGGGCATGATGTGTTCCAGGAGTACCTGAGCCATCATATCTGCTATTCCTCTGGAGGTGGGGAGTACATTCATCCTGTAAAGGTGTCAATAAGAGTTAAGAGATAACAGAGCTTTATATGAGTGGGCTTGTGGGTGAAGTCAACCTGCCAGTACTCACCTGTTGGTGTTCTTGAAGCTGGTGCAGGGGCTGATGTATCTGGAGGGCCCCCTGCAGACTTGTGCCAAGTCTGGCAGGAGGAGTAGACCTGTCTAGAGACTGATCCACCAGGCCAGATTCCTTGATACAGTAGTAGATCTCTTTCCCAGGAACATGCAGGTGTCTGTAAGACAGCTGGAACAGATTTACATATTTGCATAGCAAAAAGCCTCTATGCAAAAAGCTGGGACCAGTAGAATCTACAGAAATTTAAGAATTTCTGAAAACTGCTCATAGTCAGTGCTCTATCGGTTTATCTGAACCTCCGAAGTTACATTTGAAACCTATCTATCTTGTATTATGAAGCCTGTGGATGAGGCAAACCTGTCTGTATTTTTAACAGGAAACGCAACTAATGAACTAATGAATTACCCAGCTTGTTGTCACTTTGGGGGGTTTGGGGGAGAACTGTTAAGGTGGCAAATCTGTCAGTACTCTAGTCATCAAACACCATCAGATCTGAGANGAATAAATTTCACCTGAGTAAACACAAGTGAGACAACTTTCCAGCTACTTAGGGTAGCTATCCCAGGTTTCTCTGTGGTCATTGGGATGGCAGTCTTTGGCTGCCAAGCCCAGAAGATTTGACAGACTTTCCTGTGGGGTAGGAATTTGGGGAGAGTGGCTTACCTTGTCTTGGCAAAGCAGGGCAATCAATTCCACAGTGTCCTGCTTGTTCACAGTCTGGACAGGGTCTTGGCAGCAGTTAAGGTGCAAAACAGTTATCTCCTCTGTGGCTGGCTTTGCTACATTTAAAACAGGTGGAAGTTCTTCGATCTTGCTTGGAGGAGATATAGGGTGCTGCCAGGAGCTGGCATGTCTCTATCATGAGAAGCTTTTTTATCAAAACACCATATTCTCAGATCTCTGAAGCATTTGAGGATCAGGGATCATTGTTAGGTATATTTAAACTGGACAAATGTTTAGGCTTAACTTTGACAATATATATATATATATGAGCTAAATCTGGACATATAGTTTACCCAATTAGCTACAGCTCACCAATGTTAGTAAAAGCAAGAAGATTAGAAGGAATATCTCAGTAAACAATTTGAAATCAATAATAAGGGGAATACTTTTACATTACAAAATCTGGCTGTCAGCAAGATACATCCCTGTACATGAATGCATGGAGATGCAGCTTTAATACCTCAATAAACCAGCATTGTTTTAAATCCTATATTTTATAAACCTTGTTTTTATTACAGGACAGGAATTATCATAAAGAAATCTATCTTATGGAGACCTAATGTCTCCTTGGTGGGGCCACTTCATGTGGTCACCTTTATTTAAGATGGTGGTAAAGTTGCCGGATGGTGGTGGTGGTGGTGGCGAATGCCTTTAATCCCAGCACCCGGGAGGCAGAGGCAGGCAGATCTCAGTGAGTTCAAGGCCTGCCTGGTCTACAGAGCAAGTTCCAGGACAGCCAGAAGTGTTACACAGAGAAACCCTGTCTCAAAAAACAAAACAACAACAACAACAAAATGGTGGTAAAGTCATATGACCTCCCTTTTCTGAACCTTAGTCACAATGGTGGCTGCCCACGTTTTATTTAATTAAGGTGCTGACAGACCATGTGATGTTTTCCAGAGTGGTTTCAATCTGGAGTTACAAGTTTTACAGATTTTAAACCATACCCAATTTCTTACCTATTTTTTGTTTAATAAGGTAGAACAGTAGAAAATAACTTTGTCTGTCATCACATCAGATTCAGGACCAGCAAATCCCAGAGGCAAATTCTGAGCCCAGGCAGCTAGTTGTAATAACAGCTGAGCTATTACCAAGACACATGGAACAAGTAAACTCAGGTCCCCAACACCAGTCAGAAACAAGCATACAGTGGATACATTTCCATCCATACACCAAAGTAGATGGAACTTTTCTAACAGGAAGACAAGACTTTCTGAGGGAAACCATGTCAGATGACCAACTTAGAATCCTGAAATAAGAGTTTATAGTATATAGCAGCATGTAAGAAAGCGTAGGAATAAAAGATGCTTCCTGGCCTTAACTTGGCTGCTATTGGGTTGGAGCAGCCCACAGTGGCCAGCCAGGCACTGCCACTCATGGTGTCTGGCTCATGGCCAGCAGGGTTTGAAGCAAGTGGGGTGCTGGGCTTGCAAGCAGCAGCATCTCATGCATTTAAGTCCAGAGAAGGTGCTGCAGAGGGAAATTGTAAAACAGAGTAGCAGCAGGCTGCCTGAGATGGAAAGAAAGCCTGGTTGAGTGAGCTGAACAGCAAGTGGAGGATTTGGAAAAAGAGATTTTTAAGAGAGAGGAAGGTGTATCAGAGTTTATTGAAGGAGAATGGATTTGTTATGGGTGGAGCGGACCGGCAGAATTTCAGCATGGTATGGGGGAGAAGTGGGGACACGGAAGCAGACCAATGGGAACAGTTTGTGGAAGGGGAGGGGCAAGAGCCCAGTGGAGACTGCAGCCGGCTGGAGCTAAAGCTGTGGGTCTCCCAGGCTGTTGCGGGAGGGAGCAAACGGCCACGTGCTGGGCATAAAGCTGTGCTATCTCCGACTTTCGTTTATACATTGTAACAAACAGAAGAGCAAGACATTTAACAAATAGAACAAGATATTCGCAGTTCAGGGTGGGAGAGCAGTCAGGAATCTGGAAGAGTGATAGAGCAAAAGCGTGAGAAGCAAGCAGATTGACAAACAGGGAAAGGGGCGGAGACACAGACAAACAGGGAAAGGGGCGGAGACACTGACAAACAGGGAAAGGGGCGGAGACACTGACAAACAGGGCAGGGGCAGGAATGCAAACCTGAATGGGGGCGCTCAAACCAATGTATGGTGTGAGCTAGGCCTGATTTGAATAAATTTTGTAGCGATTGGGGATCAGATTTGACCCAAAAGCACCCATTCACAAGCCTTTATCGAAGGCCAGAGGTTACAAGAACCATTTCTGGTTCTATAAACCTGAGGCCTGGAAGGGTGTGTGGGATTGTCTCTGTGCAGAACGTCTTCTGGATAGGAGAATCCCAAGGCGCCATCAGGCGCCATCCCTGCTCTGGAACAGGCCAGAGTTAACCTGGTGCTTCAACAATTTTGGCAGGCACTCCCAGAAGTCTTCAGCCCAGAGGGTCAGAGATTTGGAAGAGATCCTGGATCTCTTATAGGCTTTTGGTTTGGAGTGGGTGACTTACTGAACAAAGTCAGTTGGGTGTGGCAGAGTTGGAGGAGGGGAAGGAGAGTGAGAATGGTTTCCCATGGCCATGCCACATGGTCACAGAAAGACTAGACTCTATCCAGGCTCAGTACCAGATGATAAGTATTTTGAAAATCCCCAGTAGTGGGTTTCTCCACCAATGCAATAAGCCAATTCAAGCCAAATTAAAAGTCCAAATTTAATGAACAAAGCATCCCCTGGTGATCCCGGGAAAAGGAGAAACCATGTGTAAAGTCTATGGACAGGACCTTAAATACCCTGTAGGCATGGTCTTGAGGAGCTCCGGTGGAGGAGCCACCACTTGGTGGGCTTTCTTTGGGCAGGGTTTGGAATGGGAGAAGTGGGGTCCAGTTCCCAGCCAAACATCTGGGTGGGGTTTGGAGTGGGGCCTGGAGCTAGAGATCCCCAACAGCCAGGAACCATTGTCTGGCAGAGTTTTCCTTTTCCCAGGCTGGCCTCAAACTCGGGCCTTCCAAGTGTTTTGATTTCTTGTACTGCTGCACCTGGTTAACAAGAACAGAAGTTAAACCATGCTGACTTCACTACCCAGATGAGAACTACTGTTAGTTCCCTGTAGCTATTCACTTAGACATTAATGTTAGAATTCCTACCCACTCCCCCAGCTACATTACCGAGCATGTGCTGGCAAGATGCTTAGTCATCCCAGGATCTTACATCCTACATAATCCATGCACTGGGTGATCACGTAATTTGCGCTCAGCATGATCATGTAATCTGTGTGCATGTGTGGCATAGCTATGTAAGCCTATATGCGCATGTGCAGGGGGAACCTATAAAAGCGGGTTCTACCTATTCNTCCCCCCTCTTCTTGCATGGTCATTCCATAGGCCTATGCACATCCCTTCTGTTCTCTTCCCTTAACAAACTCTTATAGTGGGTTTCGTTGTGCCTCATGGCTTTTCTCCCATGGTAAACAGTGCCACACTCAATGAATAACATTGTGCCGATTAATAAATAACATTGGTGCTGAGACAAAGCAGGCCCTCCTGGCACTCTNCACCTGGGACCCTGTACTGAGGTTTACTCTATCTACGACTGCCCACTTTTCCATTTGCCCGGTCACCAGACTGCTTCGCACAACACTGGCTGCTTCGATTGGTGAGTTTTCCCTTTCCAGCCAGTGTAAACAGTCCCCTGGACCCGTGGGAATGACTGCAGATTGTCTGGCATCCTTCTGGTGTCCCCAGGACTGGGGGAATCCCTCCCTGTCCATGGCCTTCATTGGTTACAGTNGGCCCCCATCACAGGCTTCAATCTCTAGCCAATTCCCACAACTGCAGTCAGATATCATTCTCTCTGTTGGACCCTTGTCCTCGGGCTGTGTACACCCCAGCCTCGTTCTCTCCCTTGATGAAGCATTGAATGACTTGTGCCAGTCGCCAGTCCTCACTTGATCTCGAGGATGCCTGAAATTGTAATCTTGGATCACATTTGTGTTTTTATTTTTTTCTCTCTGCTGCAGTCATGGGAAATAAGGCTTCCAACCCTATTAGACCCCTTCTCCTCTGAGAAATGGCCTAAATATCCCTTAGATAACAATAAAAAATGGCCACCTAATGGCTCCTTGGACCCTGATATTTTACAGAAATTATCTAACTTCTGCCAGTGAATGGGCAAATGGAAAGAATTGCCTTATATCCAAGCTTTTTTTTTTTAACCTCAGCTCTAAACTCTCCCTTCCTGATTCCTTCTCTCCTGCCCACATGCTCCTAGCTATGCAACCTGAACCTGAGGAACCTCTGACTACCGCTCTGGACCCTGCAATGAACCTCTGCCTATCCGACCTCCCACTCCTGCTCCTCGGGCATCTGACCCTTCAGCTCCTTCTCTAGCCCCCTCCTCCTCTCTGATATCAGGCTGCTCCAACCTCCCAACTCTGGCTCCAACCTTTACCCCTCCTATCACCCGTTCTCGAGTTGCTAAGGGATCCGACTCCAGCCATGCCGACCCAGCAACCATTCTCCCTTTGTGAGAGGTGGCCAGGGTAGATGGACTGGTTAATGTTCACATCCCTTTCTCCCTTGTGGAACTTTCCCAGATAGAAAAAATTCTGGGCTCTTATATTTCTAATTCTGCTTCCTTTATTAAACAATTCCAATCTCATAGCCTCACCTTTCATGATATATATATGTGTGTACATATATATGATACTTGCTAATAATCTACTTCCTGAGGAGCACAGATTAGTTTGGGAGCAGACTAGGATACATGCAGACAAGGTTCATTAAACTAATGCTGCCCATCCACCCAGGGCCGAGGCAGATCCCGATTGGGACCCACTTTGGGATTACAATAACCTGGGTGGTGCTCTAGCTAGGGATTGGTTTACAACCTGCCTTCTGGCAGATCTTCGTAAGGCTGCCCTCAAATCAGTAAACTATGAGAAGCCAAAAAATGTAATTCAAGATAAGGAAGAAAATCCATCTAATATTTTAGAGCGGCTTACAAAGGCTTCTTATGATTATACTAGTGTAGATCCTGAGAGCCCAGAGAGCAGACAGCTCCTTATGACCCACTTTGTCTCACAGAGCTTCCCCGACATCAGGGCTAAACTTAAGCATCTGGAGAGAGGGCCCCTGACCCCATAGGCAGAAGTGTTATCAGTGGCATTTAAGATGTACCATGAGAGAGACAAAAAAGTCCATAAACAGAACTTGCAAATGCTGGCACACACTATTGGACCAGCAGCCCGAAGGCCTCCAGGTCCCTGTTTTAAGTGTGGTAGAGAAGGCCACTGGGCTCGTGCCTGCCCTGCCCCACAGGAGCCACCATCTGGGCCTTGTCCAAAGTGCCACCAAGAGGGACGCTGGTCAGCTGACTGCCCCCGAGCACTTTGTGGCATGGGGACATCAAACAAAGATCACCCTCCAGCAGATCTCCTAGGCTTGGTGATGAACAAGGATTGAAGGTACCCTGTTCCTGGCCTGATCACAGCTATGTCTCACAGGGAACCTAGGGTAGCCATTACAGTGTCGGGGTGATCCATTTCCTTTCTTTTGGATACTGGAGCCATTTACTCAGTCCTGAGGGAGTTTTGGGGTCCCACCTCTCCTTCTCGTCTCCCTATTGTCAGGGTAGGGGGACAGCCTTGCCTACCTCATCAGACCCCACTACTTAATTGTATTTTCAGGGGTATCCCTCTCACCCACACATTTTTAGTTGTGACAACCGGCTCCCCCATTTGCCTCACTCCAGCTCCTCTCCTCCTCTTCCTAGCCACTCGGCCTACTAGCTCTAACATTTCATTTCCCTTGCCAGCCTCTCAGGTAGACCCCCAAATCTGGGACATCCAGAACCCTTCTATTGTGAGGCACCATCCCCCTATTATTATCCAGTTGCAGTACTCTACCAGGTACATTACCCAAGCTCAGTACCCTCTCTCACTCCAGAGCCTTAGAGGACTTAAGCTATCATTTCTGACCTTCTCAGAAAAAAAGCTGCTCTGCCCAACCTCTTCGCCTTTTAACACCCTCATACTTACAATTAAAAAGTCTAATGGAACCTACTGCCTGGTTCAAGACACCCTCCTGTCTCTACTGACCATATTCTGCCTCATCAGTTTCCCTCTGTGTCTCTAATAACATATTCAAACTTCTAATTAACTACTCAGCTAATTGTTACAGGACCACCATAGAGCCAGAGGCCAAGGACCATCAAGTGTACCCAGGCAGTAAGGAACAGTAACAGTCCAGAGGTATTTACACCCCCAGACTCAAAAGGGTTTGGACTCTGCAAAAACAGACTCTAATATAACAATCCATTACTGTTAAATGCCCTCAGCAATTGATCACCTGTGTCTCCTGGATGCTAAACTAATAAAGGAAACAGGTAACTTGAAGTTTGTCTCAGATAAGGCTTATCTCAGGTGAAAATTAAAAGCATATTCCAGGATATTCTCTCTCTCTCTCTCTCTCTCTCTCTCTCTCTCTCTCTCTCTCTCTCTCTTTCTCTCTCTCTCTCTCTCTTTCTCACACACACTAACCAATAAAATTATACTATCATGGCTACCAGCTCAAGATTTTAAATTCTCTGAGGCTGATTCTTATTATGTTTAAAAATTCTTCTGAGCTCCAGAGCCAGCTTGAATCCCCCTGGACAGGTCAGATCTACTTCAGATAAATATAATTCAAACTTTCCTGGTCCTAGGACCCCCCTCACTCACTCTGGGACCCCCCTGGCACCCCCCACCGTAAAATTTTTTCTAAACGCCCTCTTCTGTCTCTCTAGCACCTTGTCAGACTCAAATACTCACAGAGCCTGAAGCAGCTTAAGGCGATGGACGATTCCCAAAGCAGTGGAGGACAATCTACTACCTCAGGACATCCGGCTACCCCAAAAGCTCCCTTCCCTACCCCCAAAAGTTAACTGATACCCACAGAGTCAGCTGGAAGCAGTTTTGGGAGACATGGCACCCCCATTCCTGTTCACCCATCATTTTTTATAAAAAACAAAGAGTCTGGAGTGTTAGAATTCCTACCCACTCCCCCAGCTACATGACCATTATGCGCTGGCAAGATGCTTAGTCATCCCAGGGCCTTACATTCTATGTAATCCGTGCACTGTGTGATCATGCAATTTGCACACAGTGTGATCATGTAATCTATGTGCATGCGTGGCATAGGTACGTAAACCCATATGTGCATGTAGTGGGGTGGGGGGGCAGACCTATAACAGCGGATTCCATCTATTCCTCCCCTGTCTTCCTGCATGGTCATTCCATAGGCCTAAGCACCCCCTTCTGTTCCCTTCCCTTAATAAACTCTTATAGTGGGTTTTGTTGTACCTCGTGGCTTTCCTCACATGGTAAACAGCNCTGCTTAATTGATAACATTGCGAGGCTTAATAAATAACAATTAAAATATAGATGAGTGGGCATCTTTTAAGAAAAAAAAATGTAGGATTGGTAATTGGTTAAACAAAAACCTATGCCCACATGGTAGAAGGAAAGAATTGACTCCCAAATATCATTTTTGATTTCCACACTTGCTTGGACGGGTGCATGTGCACACATACATACACACACACACACACACACACACACACACATATTGTCAGTTGCAGGTGTCAGAATAGCAACTTAATTACAGTTCTGTGAAGGTCTCCCTAGTACCACAGGGTGTTGTTTCATTTCTGCTTCGTGGCTCCATGAGAACTGGAGAGTACCAGCCTCAGCTCAGAAATCCATCTCCTGCTGGGCTGAAATGTGAGCATTTGTTAACAGCTTTCCGGGTTCTGATGATTCTAGGCTTAGCTGGGGCCTGAGAGGCCGGCTCTTTGGACCCTCTGATTTTAGAGACCTGAGTATGAGGAATGCCTCATAACTCTGTCTGCTTAGCCGGTGTCCTCCACACTAAGAAACTGTATGTTTCTGTGACATCAGCTCTCACGAGCTGTTGACATCTAAGGAGGAACTTAATGAGAGCATTGTGGTCCAGACTGGGGCTTCTACTTGGGCCAAGACCTAGTCTTAAAAACAAAACCAACTAAACAAAGGAACAAAAACCAGCCTGGCTCATTACTGGTGTGACTCCAGCATTCCAGAGCACCCAAGACTTTGCCTTGATGCTCTCAGCTTTGGCTGCATACTCAGTCACTGGCAAACTTTGAAAGCATGGTGTCCACTTCTAGGGATGCAAATTTAACTGATCAGGGCTACAGCCTGGACCAGTGGTTCTCAACCTGTGGGTCAAGATTCCTTTGTGTTCACATATTGGATATCCTGCACATCAGATATTTACATTCTGATTCATAACAGTAGCAAAATTACAGTTATGAAGTACCAACGAAAATAATTTTGTGGTTGGGGTCACACAACAGGAGGAACTGTGTTAAAGGGTCGCAGCATTAGGAAGGTTGAGAACCACTGGCCTGGACTTAGGGATGCATAAGAAGCCCCAGGTTAAGAACCACTGCTGCGCCAGGCGGTGGTGGCACACGCCTTTAGTCCCAGCACTTGGGAGGCAGAGGCAGGCAGATCTCTGTGAGTTCGAGGCCAGCCTGGGCTACCGAGTGAGTTCCAGGAAAGGCGCCAAAGCTACACAGAGAAACCC
>LZPO01117076.1:87463-99728 GCA_001675575.1 Neotoma lepida
TTTGCTCTGGGAATTGAACTCAGGTCCTCACGCTTGTGTGGAAAGCCCTTTACTGTTTTCCCAGCACTGTAAACAGCAATGTCTTATTCAGTCCAGGTTTTCTCTGTGGAACATGCAAGAGAACCAAACTCCAGCAACCATCTTCCATCTATGGTTTTTATCAGGAGTCAGTGAACCCACCCTGAGGATCCAGCTGGATACTGAGGCCACTGGCATAGCAGGTCTGCCTCAGGCTGCCTGCTGCAGCAATGCTACCTCTTTGGCTATGTCCTATGTTCTGTAAGTCTGGCCAGACGGGCACTAGAGGAATCTTTGGCAACTGGGCATTGCTTTGGCTCCGTTTTTCTCCATGGAGCTTCCTCCCCTTTTCTTCCTCTGGTTTTTCCCTGTAGGCCATGGAGAAAAAAAGCACGTATCATCTGCTTTAATGAGTTTCTCTTCTCTCCCAGTTAGTCTCAATGATTTCTTCANTTAAGGTCCAAAAGACTTTGCAGAGCTTTTATTAAGTAGGAAATCTTTAAATCAGGGACCACCTGAGACTAGCTGTGTGCGTGGGGGTGGGTGTCAGTTATGCTGGTTGGGCAGAGAATATTTCCTATCTTTTAGAAGGTACTGCTGTAGGTACTGGAGACACCATGGTGAGCAGGGTGAGGCCGACTTCAGGAGAAGTTTGCTCAGTCTCAGCCTCACCTCTTCACTTACAGAATGAGCCACACCCACTTCTGCTGAATGTTTCCATGTGGATGAGCACTTCCCAAGCACTCCCTGTACTGTGATGTACCTCTCTTTAAGCATTTTAAGGTTGTTAATCTAGGCAATGCACCCTGATGATAATTTCTCTAAGGGCATCTAAACTGTATCTACGTGCCCGCTCTTTAGTCAAGTAGTAATGAACTTCTTTGTATACACCTCCCCCAGTGTTTTGAGATTTTTGTGTCTTCAGAATGAGTTTCTGGAAGTGGAATTTCTGTTTTAGAGAGCAGAGACTTTTTTTAAAAAATTAACATTTACCATCTTAACCGTTTTTATGTATGAAATTTGGTAGTGTTAAATGTATTGACTTTGCTGCATACCTGCAAGTCTGACAAGTTTCTTTTTGAAAACTTGAAACTGCATTCTGTCAAACATTTCCTCTTCCCTTCTCTAGTACCCACCATGTGTTTCTTTCTATTTCTGTGAGTTTGACTCAAGTACATGGGCTTCACTATTTTCCTCTTCTTGCTGAGATTGACTTGATTCTCTTAATAATGCTCTCATGTTTCATCAGCAATGGAACGAATGACAGAACTCCTTTCCCTTTAAAGGTGACAGTGGAACAAATGACAGAATTCCTTTCCCTTTAAAGGTGACTAGTGTTCTATCGGATGCACTCATCACATTCTTCTGTCCACTCATCTGTCAATGGGTACTCAGATTGCTTTCATCTTTTGGCAATTATGGTTAATGCTACAAATTTGTTCATTTTTTGTGTACATACACAGGAGTAGAATTGCTGGATTGTAGAATAATTTAAAAATTTTTGAGTAACTGCATACTGTTTTTCATAAAGCTATATAATTTTATATTTCCATTTACCAATAGTACAGGAGTTAATATTCCAATGTCTCATATCCTTGTTACTTTTTTTTTTTAATTTTAGTAGTGGCCACCCTAGGGTTGGAGTAATTACTCAGCAGTTAAGAGCATTAGCTGCTCTTCTAGAGGTCCTGAGTTCAATGCCCAGCACCCACACAGTGGCTCACAACCATCTATAACTGTAGTCTCATGGGATGTGATGCCCTCTTCTGGTGTGCAGATGTACATGCAGACAAAACACCATACACATAAAATACATAACAAATAAATCTTTGACTGGGCATGGAGGCATATTCCTTTAATCCCAGCACTCAGGAGGCAGAGGCAGGCAGATCTCTGTGAGTCTGAGGTCTACATAGTGATTTCGAGGTGAGCCAGGACTACACAGAGAGACATTGTCTCCACAACAAAACAAAACACCACCACACCAAACAGTGATCATCCTCTGGATTCCTGAAGTGACATCTCATTTTCTTTCCTTGGTGATTACTGATGTTTAACATCGTCATTTGCTTGTTGGCCATTTTATATTTTCTTTGCAGACACATTTAGGTCCTTTGCCCATTTAAAGTCAAGTCACTCATGGTTTTGGTGTTGACTTGTAGAATCAGAGTAGAAGTTTTTTAATGCCCTTGATAATACCATGAAACTCAGTCGGAGAGTGGCACCATCTCCCCAGCCCTGTAAGGTGCCTATGACAGTGCAAACTTGTCCAGGCTGGCTACTGCAATAAAAACCAACATTGATTAACTTGGCAGGAAGGAAATGGCATGCCATTTTACCTTTCAGCTATATCTTTTGTTGCTGGGAGGAGAGGCCATCGAAAAGCTTTACTGCCATTCCACATGCAACATCAGATGAACTGTTATCATTTCCAGAAAGTCCCTGCACCCCTAGTCCATCAACTGCTCAATGTCCTGAGCATTATATACAGCCCTATTAGCTGAAAAACCTTCTGCTCAGGGAACTACATTATTTTTTACATTTTTCTGTATATTGATTATTAGGGTGTATGTCATGCCTGTAATTCTTTTTGCTTTATTTTAATTTTCTGATAATTCTAGGGTGTACCAACATATAATCTTTTCTCACTTTCACTAGAAAGCACTAGGCACTAAAAAAGACAGATGCCTTGGGATATAATCTTTTCTTACAGTATTTCTCCAAGGTTCAATTTTTTGGGAAACAGAAAACTGTATGAATTACTTCAAGAACCTGCCCACTGGGCTGGGCCTGGGGGCACACATCTGTGATCTCAGCATTCAGGATGCAGAGGCAGGAGGATCACGAGTTAGAGGCTAGCCTAGGCTACATAGCAAGTTCCATAGCAGTAGCCTGATGAGAAAATGGCATATACATGAATTAGCTTGAGCTTATTGATAATATTGAGCCAGGGCCTATCCTTATCAAATTTATAAATGATTTTCTTGAATCTAGTGTACTTTGATTTGGACCAAGTTTTAAGTTTGTATTTTTTTAACATTATTATCTCTGCAAATGTGAAAGTATTCATTAAAATACGAGAGCTCTCAGAGAGGAATAGCAAATGTGGAGTTTGTCAGGCCTTTTGTGTGATGGTAAATTAGGTCAGGGACCCTAGTCTCTCATTAAGGTGACGTGGGCACAGAGGGATGAGGTCAAGGAACTGGGGATGTTTGGCCTGCAGGGAAGACTCAAGAGGATTTTCCTGTCACTTTGATTAGCAGGAGCTGCAAGCAGAAGGGCTGAGAAAGTAGAGCAAGAGTCTTGAATTAATAAGGAAACTAATTTGAGCTCCACAGTAAGGAAACACTTTCTAGTCATTAGAACTCTCGAGGTAATGAGAGTCATCAAAACAGGATTGAGCTGCCTCAGGAAGCAGAGAGCATCAGGGAGTATTCACACAAAGGAGAGGACCATGGAGGAAATTAGATACTGGTTGGAGGCTGGGGACCTGGACTCCCAAAGCTTCCTTGGTCCTCCTATGAGTCTGGGAAAATCTTGTACTTGTGCTGGGGTGGTTTCACCCACTGTAAGAAGCCAGGACTCACCTGCCATGATGGCACTAGTTGTAAAGAAAACATGGTTGACTGGAACCACTGTGGTCATCGTGTAGAGTTTTGTGGCTTGATTCAGGAACCTATAGGAGATGGCAATTACTGAAGCTCCAGTTTAGCCGCGCTCAGCAATATGCTAACAATAACTTCAAGAAATGTGTGCTCTGCAGCTACAACTACAAAGGGAGAGAAGTGCAGTGCAAGGCCACTTCCAATCAGCGGTCACAGCTTAGATGCATCTGATGTATGAGATCAGATGTCAGGTTTTATGGTCTGTTTAAACCAACAACAGTAACAATGAAAAGCAATTAATCATATTCTGAGGCCACAGAAGTTTGAGTTGGAAGTGATTCAAGCTGCTGGACCAGTATCACACTGGGGCTGATTCATTAGGATAGACCTTAGAACCTGTGGAATATCATATCTGGGGAACATAGAGCTATCCACTGACATGCCACGTGCCAAGAAAGCAGACGGAGAAGCAAAGGAATGTTTAATGTTTCAAAAGCAATGCTTGATGCTCCAGCTGCAGAGCACATGTGGGAACTGAGCTTCTGCTCCGGCCTCCACCAGGAACTCAAGTTCCCACACTGGTGGTGCTGCTCAGGCAAAGACAAAGCAGTGCCTTGCATGGGCATTCCCTGGGAGGCTTCAAAAGGTGCTGCTGGTAGGTAGGGCACGTGATTTGCTCACTCTCCAGTAAGGGACAACACATGTCAAGAATAACCGAAAAACAAAAACAAAAACAAAAACAAAACAGAAGTTTGTGGATAAAGCTAGAGTGTGTGTGTGTGTGTGTGTGTGTGTGTGTGTGTGTGTGTGTGTGTGTATACACATATACAAACAAACTTCAGGTAATTTTAATGGGAATCAAGGTGGAGAACTACATTTTTACTCCGTGAGAGTTAAATAAGGTTGACAGGATATAGTCTCCTTCAGTTGTGTCTGCCTTTAAATTCCTGAAGCATGGTGTAAAGTAATGACACTAATCATTAAATCCCAAAGGCACTGTAGCAGTACCAGTTAACTCAGAAGACAGAAGTGGCGAACTAGAATATTAAAGTATGATAAACACACTCAGTCTTAGGAAGTGGATTTCTCCTGCCATTCTCCTGCCTCAGGCCCAGGATCTACTCACCCACAGGACAGACTACTGCCATCTATGGAACAAGCCCTACCCCTCATCAGCAGTTTGAGATCTGGTTTCCTTCTAGGCAGTGGGAGATGCTTCTGCACAGTGTTTTGGGGTAAACTCTCTGGCTAACTCAAAAGAGCCCAGCAGGCAGAGGTTTAATCACAATGTGAAAAGTGGGGAGAGTGATTAAAACAGATGGAGGTGGGGGACAGGAAATAAAATATTCCATGTCACCAGCATTAGGACCCAAGAGAAACATGAAACAATCATTCCTAAATCCCATGGGTATGAAGGAAATTCTGGCCAAAGATACAAAGTTCTGGAGAAAGGGTTTTCCTCCAGGCCAAACGTCTGGTTTTGTCCATCTCTGGGCAATTAATGAGTATGAGCTAAGAGATGGAGGTGAAGGGTTCATGCATTTCCTATATTTAGAAAGAAACCCTGGATGTGGACCTGCCCCTTTGATTTATTGCTAATGACAACCTGTGTATGATCGGTATTAATTACAAGCAGAAGAGCATCAGGGAAGCATCAAGCACACTTAGCTGCATGGTGGCCTCACTTTAGAATGTGCAAGACGTGAAGGCAGTTCTTAGTACGAACTAATCACTGGATGGGAGAGGAAAGCAAGGCGTGCTGGCTGTGGATAAGCTGGAGGTCTTTACCTTGAGAGACCACTGTATCTCATTTTAATTATCATCTAAACCAGCGCACAGAGAAGCACAGGAATTCTGAAAGGTCATCGAGTTTGTAGACACTGACTTACTTGACTTGGAAAACACAAGAGGCTATCATGATGACAAGCATGATATAGAAGATGGCGTAAGTCAGCTGCATTTTACCCGTCACAGAGAGAGTGATCATGCCTGAGACAGCTTTCACTGAAATCACAGTCAATGAGGCTAGAAGACAAAAACACAAATAAAATACATATTTGAGACAGATGGACAGATACATATCTTAAGTTTACTTGCTGGAGTGGCAAATGTGCCAATTATGTTTTCAGGGCCATGTTTGGGAGGGTGTGTGCCAGGGTGGACACGTGCAGGGCTCTGCTGCTCACACTGTGCTGTGTCTGCCATGGGACGGGGGCCTTCTACTTCTGCAGCAAGGTGCTCACTTCCCAGCCCCAACTGTTGGAAGAATGCCATGGAGATGACAGGAAGTACTCACGGATGGGAAAGGCAAAAGCAGTGAAGGGAAGCAACAGGTCAGAGTACCGATGCAGCCTTCAAAGGAAAATGACAAACTACAGTGGAAAGTCCAAAGCTGAATAGGCGAGAAGACAGCAAGTAAAAAGCTACTCACCGAGTAGCCTGAGTTTACTGAGGTTGTGCTAAGATTTTGTTAGTGGATGTCATGTACTTTCTGACAAAGACAATAAAGAGAGCCAGGACCAGAACTAAGTATTCATGTCTCAGACTGAACCATAAATATGACATTTACATAAGCAGCATCTTCTGATTTTCTGTGCTGAGGAGGGACTCCGGTGGGAATGACTTTTCATAGGTTCCAGAAATCAATTAAGAAAAACTGGACTACAAAATGGACTGCCAAAGCAGTGTGCATTTTCTTCTCACATTTCTATAGAATGCAGAGTTGTTTTTTTTTTCTTATCTGTCTCAGATCCTTTGAAATTATGTTGCAAACCATGTCATACTTTAGCTGAAACCCACAGAAAATTCTCAAGTAGGGGCTGGGGAGATGGCTCAGTGGGCAAAGTGCGTGCTGTGTAAATATAGGACCTGAGTTTGAATCCCCAGAGCAAATGTAAATACTGTGGCTGTGTGCGTCTGTAACCACTCTGCTGGGGGGTGGGGTAGAGGCAGAGATAGTGGATCGTGGGGGTTTTCTGGTCAGCCAGTGTAGCTCAAACAGCAGGCTTCAAGTTCAGTGAGACTCTATCTTAAAAAGGTGGAAAAGCAACTGAGAAAGACTTCTCAATGTCAGCCTCAGGCCATCATACGTGCCCAGAGGAACAAGGCACATGCGCATGCACACATAGATACAGCACACGTAAAAAAGAAAATTCACAAATAATTTTTTACATGAAATCAGGTAATTACAAGCCAAAGGTAATATGAAAGAGAGGAACTTCTGTATTACTGTTGGTCTACATGGGTCATAATACATCAGAATGTTTTCTTTCTTAGCTTTTAAAAAGAACATATAAAATATATAAAGAATATATTTAAAGTAGGTAAAGACCATCCATAATTTCATTTTTCAAAATCTGAAGATCCATTATAATTTGAAGATTACTAGGGAACACTTCCAAGCTAAGCATTTTCTTTCAATTAAAAGTCTTATTTATCAGAGATTAGGAGACAAATTCTAAAATGAATCTCCAATCTGAGCCAGGAGGTCTTATAACCTGGATCCTCTCCATCTTGAAGTGTCTTCTGACCTGATCTGCCATATCTGAGAAACCAGTCAGGCTTTAGGTAATCTACGGATTTTAAGATCCGTACATTTGTTGTCACTCAGAGGTTAGTCTGCTGGTCACTCTTCAGGGACCCCAACTGGTCGCTCTTCGGGTACCCCAACTTCCTCCCGAAACTGGAGCACAATGTGCCTACAGCCGTGTGGTCTGACCAGCCAGGTCTCTAATGGAGAAGGAATTGAACACATTTTTCCAATAGCCTCAGAACTTCAGGGTTACAGAGGACCTTAGAGGCCAGCTAATTTAACTACCATATAATTTCAAGTTAAACTCAAGCACCACCCCCCACCCCAACTAGAATTCTTTAGAAAGCTGCTAAACAAACCACCAACTTTTATAACTGATCATATTTTGGAAGTATGAATAACTGCTATTTTTGTAATTTTTCAAGTTATTTCTAGGCTGGTTATAAAGCACTACAAAGTATTTGTTTTTGCTATTCTTGGGGGGCAAGGAGAGGGTGGCAGTGAGAATAGGTTGAAATTCACAATTGTGACATAGTATCAGTGTGATGTACATTAGATGTACATTTCCTTGTATGTATGCATACAAGGAAAGATGGCTGGAAAGATCATTAAGATACTATCAATTGTGATCTATGATACTGGAAGTATGATAAAAATTAAATTAAAAATATCTATAAAAGTGAGGATGTGTAGCAAGGGGAATACTCCTCCACTATTGGTGGGAGTGCAAACTTGTACAGTCACTTTGGAAATCAGTATGGTGATTTCTCAGAAAATTGGGAATCAATCTTCCTCAAGACCCAGCTATACCAGTCTTGGGCATATACCCAAAGAATGCTCAATCATACCACAAGGTCACATGCTCAACTATGTTCATAGCAGCATTCATTATAAGTAATAGCCAGAACCTGGAAACAACCTAGATGCCCCTCAACGAAGAATGGATAAAGAAAACGTGGCACATATACACAATGGAGTACTACTCAGCAGTAAAAAACAACGACATCATGAAATTTGCAGGCAAATGGATGGAACTAGAAAATATCAGCCTGAGTGAGGTGAGCCAGACTCAGAAAGACAAACATGGTATGTACTCACTCATAAGTGGAATCTAGATGTAAAGCAAAGGATAACCAGACTACAACCCACAGCTCTAGAGAAGCTAGGTAACAAGGAGGACCCAAAGAGGGATGCATGGATCACCCTGGGAAGGGGAAATAGATGAGATCTCCNTGAGTAAACTAGGGATGAGGGTGGGCAATGGAGGGTAGGGGATGGGGGATGAGAACATAAGGGAATGGGATGGTCGAGCTGGAACAGGGACAGAGTGGGAGAGCAATGAAAGAGACATCTTGATAGAGGGAGACATCATGGGGATAGGGAGAAACCTGGTGCTAGGGAAGTTCGCAGGAATCCACAAGGATGACCCCAGCTTAGGCTACTGGCAATAGTGGAAAGGATGCCTGAGCTGGCCTACTCTAGTAATCAGATTGGTAAATATCCTAACTGTCATCATGGAGCCTTCATCCAGTAACTGATGGAAACAGATGCAGAGCTCCACAGCCAAGCACAAGGCCGAGCTCCACAAGTCCAGTTGAAGAGAGGGAAGAGGGATTCTATGAGCAAGGGGCATCAAGCTCATGATGGGGAAACCTACAGAGATAACTGAACCAATCAAGTGGGAACTCATGAACTTTAGACCAACAGCTATGGAGCCTGCATGAGACTGGACTAGGTCCTCTGCATGAGCGAGACAATTGTGTAGCTTGACCTGTTTAAGGGGCCCCTAGCAGTGGGAATAGGATCCATCCCTGGTGCATGAGCTGGCTTTTTGGAGTCCACTATCTATGGTGGGACGCCTTGCACAGTCTTGATGCAGGGGGAGGGGGTTGGACCTGCCTCAACTGAATGTACCACACTTTGCTGACTCCCCATGGGAGGCCTTACCTTTTCAGAGGAGGAGATGTGGGGTGGGCTGGGAAGGGGATTTGTGGTTGGTATATAAAATGAATAAAAAATTTATTAGTAAAATATCTATAAAAGCATACATGTTCATTTAAACACAAGAAAGCTTGGGAAGGAAAATGAAAATCAATTGTCAAACCTTTAATCCCAGCACTCAGGAGGCAGAGGCAGGCGGATCTCTATAAGTTTGAGGCCAGTCTGGTCTACAGAGTGAGTTCCAGGACAGCCAAGGCTATACAGAGAAACTGTGTCTTAAAAAAACAACAACAACAACAACAACAAAAAATCAATTGTCATCTTTTTTATAATTTATTTTTATTTTATATTCATTGGTGTTTTGCCTGCATGTTTGTCTGTGTGAGGGTGTCAGAAGCCCTGGAACAGGAGTTACAGACAGGTGTGAGCTGCCATGTGGGTGNTGGGAATTGAACCGGGGTCCTCTGGAAGGGCAGCCATGGTCTTGACTACTAAACCATCTCTCCAGCCCTCAAATGTCATCTCAATACTCATCCTCAAGTCATTTGTCAACATTTGGGAAGGAAGAATGTATCACAACACGTGACTCACACAGTTTACATCACTTTAGGAACCTATTTTTCCATCACCATTAAGTGTTTTCTATTCCATGAAGTATTCTAAAGACTTTTATTGGCTGTCAAGAATGCCTTTGTATGAGGTGTATAATTTATTTTGACAATTTCCTATTTTTGGATATTTAGACTGAACCTTTTTTTTTCTCTTACATTAAAATGAGGCTGCAGTGAACTTTCCTGAACATAAATCTGTCCATCATTCTGCCTATTTCTGTGGGAAATTACCTGAAGGGGAATAGTGTGTTGACAGCTGTTGTGTGAAGGCTTCTGAAACAGCTTCACAGACAGCCTTCTGGAGAATGGAGTCATGCTGTCACACTGTTTCAGTCTTCATGACACACATTTTTATTGTTTTCTATTTTCTCTATTTTCTTAATCAGCAACCATAAACACATATTCCTTTCATTGCTACAACACATTCTCCCAGCATCCAGCTCATTCTTGATTTGATTTCTGGCTCTCTTAGTTTAATGATTAGTTCTTTATCCCATTATAAGGATTCCTGGGTGACTAGATACTAGATTAACATCTCCTGATCAAAGCCATCAATATTTCAGTTGATTTTGCTTTGACAACCAGAGTGTGCTAAAAATAGGGTAAGGTTTCTGGATTCCCCAGCATTCTGACCCTTGGGAGGACTGTGCATAGAGGCTTCAGATTTTTTTTTTAAGAAAGGAAGTCACAGATTGTCATTAACAATACTCACCACACTGTGCAACAGAACTCAAAACCTAAACCATGCCAAAATAACAAAAAAAACTCACTAGATTTATCCTGAGATTTCACTGACATTCAAAAATTGCTAAGAAAATACAATTTAAATGCTCTGAATGCACAAAAAATGGTTTGAGGTGATGGGTATATTAAGTATCAGTGTGATCATTACAACAATGTTCATAAATCACAACACCCTTTTACTCCATACATTTATATAGCTATACACTGTTAATTTATAATTAAAGTCTCTAAAATTAGGGGCATTTGAGGGGTAGTTTGCAAACCTAGTATATTTTAGAAGCTTCCTAAAATATATACATATATGAAAGTGATCTAAATGAAATTGCCAAATAATGGGGGAGACAGAGCCCCAACTCTCCATCTCTGTCATCAAATGAAGCTTCTAGTCTTGAGATTGGGTTACACCTAAGTGAGTTGTTGGCCAAAAGGGTCCCATAGGAATCCCCAAACAACCCAGGCTGTTACCAAGACTATAGTTGCTCTCCACAAGTGACAGCTCCCTATTGCTGAGGACAACGCCTACACAACTCATTGAACATGGAGAAGTTGAGCTGGTGACTGCATAAAGCCTTCACCCCTTTGTTCTAGCATCTTTGGCACAGGAAGGTACACTGAACATGACCAAAAGAAATGTAAAAACCAAGTCAGCTACAAACCCTCTGATCTACAATAGTGTCCTGCCTGCAAGAAATGCTAGGGCGATGGTGACACCAAGCTTGTGGGAGTAACCAACCAATATCTGGTTTGACTTAAGGCTCGCTCCAGGAGATGGAATCGATACCCAACAAAGCTTGGGTGACTAAGAACCTGAGAATAGATAGCCTGGGAACACAGGGTAAAACCAAATGCTACTGGTCTAAAACAAAAGTAGCAATAAAATGACACCTGATGACATTCTGTTCTTCTCATAGATCAGTGCCTTGCTCAACCATCCTCAGAGCTGCCTCCTGCAACAGATGGGAACAAATACAGAGCCCCACAGCCAGACATTATGCAGAGATTGAGAGACCTTAGAACATTCAGCCCTAAATGGATGTCTCCATCAAATTCCTCCCCCCAGGGCTCAGAGAACCCTATATAAGAGGAAGTAGAAAGAGTGTGAGTGTCAGAGGGGCTGGAGGACACCAAGAAACAAGGCCCTCTGAATCAACATGATCAAAACACATTTGAATTCATAGAGACTGAGGAAGCGTGCGTGCTCAGGGCCTCCATGGGTCTGCACCAGGTCCTCTGCATATATGCCTTCCAGTTTAGTGTTTTTATGGGATTCCTGCGTGAGTGAATGAGTGGATCTCTTTTTCTTGTGCTTTCCCTTGGGCTCTTTTCCTTTTGTTTGTTTTATCCAATTCTGATGCATTAGTTTTTGTATTATCTCATTATATTTTACTTTATTATATCTTATTTTATTATTATCCCTTAGAAGTCTGTTTGTTTTCTAATGAGAGACAGAAAGGGAGTGGATGGAAAGGAGGTGAAGAGGGGCTGGGAGAAGGAGAGGGAGGGGAGACTGTAATCAGGATGTACTGTGTGAGGGGAAACTATTTTCAATAAAAGGAAAAAAACTTAAAACGTGTGTGTATGTGTGTGTAAGTGTGTGTGTGTGTGTAAGTGTATGTGTGTGTAAGTGTATGTATGTAAGTGTGTGTGTGTGTAAGTGTATGTATGTGTGTAAGTGTATGTGTGTGTGTAAGTGTATGTATGTAAGTGTATGTGTGTGTAAGTGTATGTATGTAAGTGTATGTATGTGTGTAAGTGTATGTGTGTGTGTAAGTGTATGTATGTGTGTGTGTACATGTGTGTGTGTAAGTGTATGT
>LZPO01117076.1:132164-152550 GCA_001675575.1 Neotoma lepida
CTGAGCCAGTGTAGACAAGGGCACCCCCTCCCAGCTGAGCTGGTGTAGACACAGGCACTTCCTCCCAGCTGAGCCAGTGTAGACAAGGGCACCCCGTCTCAGCTGAGCTGGTGTAGACTTGGGCACCTCCTCTCAGCTGAGCTGGTGTAGACTCGGGCACCTCCTCCCAGCTNAGCTGGTGTAGAAACAGGCACCAACTTCCCTGCCCCAGCCTCTTCATGCACCCTGCTTCCCTTGAGGTCAGAAAGGACAGTTTTCCTTTCCTTTGTTGCTAAGCCACAGCTTCATAAATAATCTAACTTTCATAGTGAAGTGGGGAGAAATGTCATGTGGAAAATAATTTTATTGCTTCCAGCCAAAAGGACATGACTATAATAAAAACTTAAAATATATGACATGCATTGAGCTGTATCAACTGCCACAAAACAGTTATGTTTTATGAAACAAATGTGCTTTTTCTACTCTAAAAGAATTTAGAATTCTAATGCACTTCTATATTTATCCATTCACCCATTGATTTTTTTTTGTTTTAAGAGAACATGAAATTTTTCTATCAAGGTTTTGTGTGTGTGTGTGTGTGTGTGTGTGTGTGTGTGTGTGTGTGTGTATGTGTGAGGTGTGGTGTGATGTGGTGTGTTACTCTTGTCTGTGCACATGAAGACCTGAGGGGCTGATGTTTGGTGCTTTCCTTTATCATTCTCCACCATATTTTAAAAAAATATTCATTTTATTTTAAATTACACGTATGTGTGTGTGATTTTATGTGGGTGTGTGCACATGAGGGCAGTTGCCTGCAGAGACCAGGGTGTCAGGTCATCACTTGAAGCTGGAGGACACAGCTCCTGATGTAGGTGGTGGGAAACCAGCTCAGGGTCTNCAAACTCAGTATATGCTCTGAACTGCTGAGCCATTTCTCAAATCCCCTGCCACAGTTTGTGGGGCAGAATCTCTANTTGAACCCAGAGTTCATTGTTTCAACTAGATTAGCTGTCATCGAGTCCCTGGGATCTGTCGCCCTGCCTCACCCCTAGTGCTGGGGTTACAGATATGCATCACTATACCTACTATATTGCTTTTAGTGGGTGCTAGGGATCCATCTCCCTAGCCCCTCTACCAAATTTTTACATAGAATAAGATATTTATTTAGTAATGTAATAAAAAATAACATGTTACTATGATAAATATACTTGTAACTTATTTATATGCAAACTATGGGTGAAACAGGAGCTGTATTGAGCAAACTGACAGTCTCTGAACAACAGCTAACGACATGACTTCCTAGTAGAGTAGTGGATTTTTTAAATGAGCAAAAATAGACCAAAGCACTCCCATGCATCTCTGCAACCAGAGACCTGTCCAGCTCAACCAATAACCATTGCTTAATGAACTAGAAGANGGCTGATCATCATATTTTTATTCCCACAGTAAAATTTAACATTCAAAATTTGAAAGAGCATTTAAACATCAGTAATTTTAAAAGCATCAAAACAGCACATCTGCAGGTCTACACCAGGTGTGATTGATTAAACCACAGCCTGAGGCTTTACTTCAGCATGGATATTCTGGGGTGGAGGCATGCTAGGGTAGAGGCTCATAACTTCTTTGCTATCTGAGCGTCCAAGACAGAGAATGCTCGTAGAGGTTGCTGTGTAATTACTAGGTACCTTTACAGGGAACAAAGTGTGGGGGGGTGTAAAGAAACCCAGGAGGAGAATATATGCTTTCTAGGCACTCAGTGGTTGCAGAGAGTTAACAATGCCCCACCATTCAGACAGGTGCTTTTCCAGGCAGAGCTCACTGTTTCAAGTCACTGAACTGGAGAGAGGGAAATGTTTACAGAATCTGACACCTCTTCCTCCAAGCTTATCAACTATGACAGTGGATGATGATACTGTATCATCAGAGGATCGTCTGATCTTGGAGCCTGTATATAAAGTTTGCAAAGGGACCTCAGCAGGCTGAGTTGTCTTTGGCTCCTTACTTCATTTACCTTAAGGAAATTCTCACAAAGTGTGTGGCTGGTTCATTAAGATGCTGTAAAGACAATCATAGGTAGCCTGAAAGACCTCCCTGCTCTTTGGTTGTCCAAAATGTCACTGAGGGTGAAAACTAGAAGTCCCCTTGGAGAACTCTGAGGTATGGGCTGCAGAGGATAGCAGGGTGCTGAGCTGAAGAGGGTAGAACTCGGGTTCTGTCAACAAGCTGTGGAACAGCACCCAAGCTAACATGTTATCTCCATTTCTCAGCTGGTGAGATGAAGCACATGTACTTTGTGGTTGCCAGGGACCCACTCTGCATATGCAATTACCCAATGCTTTAAGAGTACACAGATGAAGCCAGGCCTTTTGTGATTTTTAAAAGGAATTTCACAAATATGAGGGAAAACCAAGAGACNGGCAATCTGTTTTCTGTGATAACTGGGTCTGTGGGTGAAGGCATGACAGGAACAGATATCGACACTGCCCTTTCCTTATTAACAGACAGTCCAGGAGTACTCATCAGTAGGAAAAGAAACTCAAGCTTACTACTTAGTAGTAATTAAGAGGCCACAAATACAAACATTCACAAAGCAGAGCAGACAAGCATAAGGAAAATCCAACCTCACCAGTCATAATGAAAGGCAAGGCCATGAGGCCCACTGCTGACCCAGAAGCAGTGGATTCGTTACCCTCTATGTAGTGACTGCTACTGGGAGTTGATGGAATCTGTGTAAAGAGTGATCTAATAATCATCTCGTGAACATTGAACTGTTCATATTCCTTGATCTGTATCTGAGAATCTGTCATAAGGGAGTAATTAAAAAAACTGGAAAGAGTCTAAACCAGTCATTACAAAATTATTTTTCCATAGTAGAAAACTAGAATGGTCTAAGGACTCAGTAATAATGGACAGATTATCACAGTCAATAAAAATTATGATGGAAAATTACAATGATAAAAATATTCATATTGTAATATTTTTAAAAAATATAAAATATATTTTAAAAATATAAAATATAAAAAATATAAAATTATAATCATGGTGACTATTATTTTTTGATACAGATTTATTTTTAATATTTTTAAATTATGTATATGTGTGTGTGCATGCATGTGTCTGTACATGGGTTTGTGCACATGGGTCAGGTGCCCTTGGACACCAGAGGTATTGGGTCCCCTGGAGTTGGAGTTACAGGTAATGGTTGTGACTTACCGAATGTGGGTATTGGGATTTGAACTAGGGTCCTCTGTAAAAGCAACATGTGGTCTTAACCTGAGCCATTTTTCCAGCCCAGTGGTAACTATGTTATGGAGAATTCTACATGGAATAATTATTCCCAGGAGACAAGCATCGCTATACTTTATAAATGAAGAAGCACAGAGTGGAAGAGGGTAAGCTCATTGCACAGTGTCACATAGAGACTGTGGAGACAGGCATAGAATCACAATAGTCATGGTGTCTGTTTAAAAACCGTCAAAGGTAATCTACCACAGGCACAACATTCCCATTAGCTAAGAGGAATATATTGTAGCACTCTTTTGCATAATATAGTGATCACAATTAATAATATGTACTGCATATTTTTAAATTGTTAAATAGATTTTAAATGTTCTTAACAAAATATTTTGGTGAACTGACAGATATGTCAACTATTTGTTTTGATCTTTTACAAAACATCACTTTGTACTTTATAAAGATATACAATTATTGTTTGTTAATTAAAAATATAATTTAATTATTAAAAATGTACTTTAAAAAGAGAAAATATACTGAAATATAAACTGTTTTTATAGGAGCTANGGTGGGGCAAAAGCCTTGATCAAGGGTATTATCCATAAGGAGAAAGGATACAAAATCTTCTAATAATCAAAATAGCACATCCAAGGGCAGTTTATGTATTTGTTTAGCCTTGAAATTCCAATGCTCTTTGGTCAGGTGACAATTACAATGTAAGATTTGTCCCTGAGTCATGTTTTCTTTTGCCCATTGTGAATCAGAATGGAGATTGATTTTGCCCAAGGCTGACATGAGACAATTGAGACACACACACACACACACACACACACACACGCACACACGCATGCACACACGTATTCTGATTCACAGTTCTAATAAAAACAGATAAAGGCCAAGCACATTTTTGGTGGCTTCAGCCAGTCTCAGAAGTAGGTATGCACACTGATGCTGGCTTCCCTGTTCCTCCTGAATGATGGAGAAATCAACTCCTACTTTAGCCTGTATTCTCTTCTCTGAAATCACTCAGCATACAAGGCTCAGTGCAAGACTGGCTGTGGTGGTATTTTATCTATGTCCCCCAATAAAGTTTATCTGAGGATCAGAGGAACAAGGTCAGCTGCTAATCTTGCAATGTTAGCACACGCCCTTAATCCTATCACCTAGCAGGCAGGGTCTGTCTGGATCTCTGTGAGTTCCAGGTCACACTAGAAACAGTCAATCGTGGAGACACATGCCTTTAATCCCAACATCAACCATAGAATTCTGGAGGTCTATACATACAGACAGGAAGTGATGTAGCTAGGCTGAGAGAGCCAATGGGAGAACAGAACAGAAAGGAANATAGGCGTGGAGATATAGGAAGTCACACACACTCTTTTGGAAGCAGTGGCGTTGGGGAGGTGGGTCTGGTTAGGTGGTTCCTAATTCCTCTGATCTCTGTCAGATTTTCACCCTATTTCTGGCTCCTTGTTTTATTTAACAAGACCGGTTAGAAATTCGTCATACAATTGGTGTCCAATGTGGGGCCAATTCATTAAAAGGCCATTGGTGGCCTTACAGGCTGGGGGGTTACAGGCCCCCCCTGGCTTAGCCAGAGCCCCACACAGCCGGACCTGGGCTGGGGTTGCATGGGGCAGAGCTACAAGCAGTCCGGGCTGCACTCAGCTGCAGCTGCTAATGGCCAGATCTAGAACCATGTGGCTGGAGTCTCTTTGGCTTTCTTTAGCTCCTGGTGGGTGGTGGGCTCTCTCTGGATTTCCACCTCGAAACTGCCACCACACCAGGTAGCTGCTTTAAAATTTTCTTGGACTTTTACTTTTCTACGGAGTTGACAGNAAAAAAAAAGCTTTTGATACCATCAAAATTGATAAAAGTTTGATTTAAACACGAGACCTCTTAATTAAAAGAGATGATAGATAGTTCATCAACCAACATGACCATCCAATTTAAAATTAACTTATACCACTAACAAATGCCTTTCATTTAATCACACATAACTTGCCAAAAGGGAACCTCCCCAAAGTTAGGCTTGGGAAAGTGTTTTTGTTTTTGTCTTTCAAGAAATTCACGTTACAACTGGCTGTTACCATGGAAGAGTTATTTAGTGTAATGTGGTCAAGAGTTGTATTCTAAAGTTGATAAAAAGTCAGGAGGGAGAGCAGAGGGAGGAAGAGAGGAAAAGAGACAGACAGAGAGACAGAGGTGACAGTAACAGCTTGTACAAAGTTTGATTTGGGTTTATTTCTGTAATTAAGCACAAACCTTCATTAACAGTTAATATCAAAGACAGAGTCAGATCTTGTGTTTTTATAATAATAGATAAATGAAGGGCTGGAAAGATGGATCAGTGGTTAAGAGCACTTGCTGCTCTTGAAGAAAACCTGGGTTCAGTTCCCAGTACCCACCCGGCGGCTCACAATGTAACTCCTGTTATGAACTCTGACCTCTCGGCCTCCAGGTTCCTTTGTGGTATACAGACATATATGCAAGCAACCACTCACATAAAAAATAAAGACATCTTTAGAAAAATAAAAGGAATAGATAAATGATTGTTCCATTTTAAATTTGTAACACTAAGGTATTCCTGTTCTTGCTGCTTAAACTATTCCCCCAAATAATCCTTTTTAATTAAAAGGTTATCAGTAAGAAACTTCAAAAACTATTCAAATGTGCAAGGCAGGGCTATTTTTTTAAAAAATGATTTTGGTCACCTTTACTTATTTTGCTCCATTTTTAACCCTTACTTTCCACTTTTACTTTGGTGGTGCCAGGAAAATCAGTACTTTGCCACAACCTATATCTACTATTTTTTAAAGATAAACTTAATCTAAAGTTAATACACTCACAAACATGCACACATGCACACTCTTACACACTTTGTTGAAAGAGCCAATTAGGTAATGTCTAAAGAAGAAAAAACAAGGAATGTTGTTGGGCTGTAGTGATGAGTGGGTGGCTGTGGTGAGAGTAGTGGGCTGTGGTGATTAGGGTACAGGCTGTGATGATGAGGAGTAGTGGCTATGAGAAACTACACAAGCTCCATGAAAGATTCCAGTCATGATTCAACCTGGCTAACTGCAAATCTAGTTTTACCAAATTGAACTTTTTTTTGGGGGGGGGGATAGGGTTTCTCCGTGTACACCTCTGGCTGTCCTGGAACTTGCTTTGTACACCAGACTGGCCTTGAACTCACGGAAACCCACCTGCCTCTGCCTCCCAAGTGATGGGATTAAAGGCGTGCACCACCACCACCCAGTCTAAACTGGATTTTTAAGGAATAGTTTGTGTGACATGGTCTAATTTTTTTTTGTTTTTTGTTTTTTGTTTTTTGAGACAGGGTTTCTCTGTGTCGCTTTGGTGCCTTTCCTGGAACTCACTCGGTAGCCCAGGCTGGCCTCGAACTCACAGAGATCCGCCTGCCTCTGCCTCTGCCTCCCGAGTGCTGGGATTAAAGGCGTGCGCCACCACCGCCCGGCTGACATGGTCTAATTTTTAAACATAGGGACATCAATTTATGTCCCTTAAAAACACTGTTTGAGTCTAACAATACAAAGCACTGGCCAGCTCTAGGAACAAGCACCAACAAAGGAAATACTGGTGTGTAACCTCTGACGTAGTCTACAAGTGAGAATTTCATCAATTTTCATTTCCAGGATATTGAACTTATTTTTTAACTTCTATGATATTAGGGAACACTGTATGTTGATAATATAGGAAGCAGAGGGCAAAAACAATAAAAAAATTCCTTTGTTAAAAATATTTCAAAGTCTGCATGAAAAGAATGTATTTACATAATAACGCTACAAACAGAACCTCAGGAATAAATGTCTGGTTTGTGGTTTCTGGCCACTATATGGTGGCTTTTATTACACTGCTAGGAAGCAAACCACCCAACACTTCCCATCAGCCACAATCAGGCCTCGGTCTTGTGGACACACTGAGCGTGCTCACAGGCTCAGTCAGCTCTAGCTCTACCGAGGCACTGCTCTGTAATTATCACCCACCACTAGTCGTAGAAATTTTAGGGGGAAAAAAAGCATGCCAATTGCAGTGTATTCCAGGGAGTTAGGGTGTGAAGCTTTGAGGGTGGGACAGCTTGAAAAACGTTCTCTTATGCAGGGAAACCATCTATGGGGGAAAGGGTCAAGAAACCCATTTTGATGAAAAAAGTTATACTTTGTCAAGGATAATAAAGATATAACAATTGCTCAGGTAGTGATTTGCATAATTCTAGATGAAGAGATTTTCCTGGATTAAGAACAGTAATCCTTTCTTTTCTACATTTTTCTTGGCATACATTAGACCTGAAAAGACTCCAAAAAAATAAAAAAATTAAAAGGTAAAAATACCACCACTGACATTAATTCTGTATTATAAAATGAATAGCCTACATTTCATCATCAGCAATTTGTCTAGAAATAGTTTGTGCATTTTCAAAAAAAAAAGATGGGTGAAAAAGATGTTTCAAATAAAACTTTAGATTCAGCAACGCTTTCTGCTTGAGAGTGTATGAGCAGACATAAAATTAAAATGTCAGAGCTTTAGTCCACATGGTTTATATAAGCTGGGTTTGGACAAATGTACTGAAGGAAAAATACAAGCCAGGTGAAAAAGAGGTATTTTCTATATATTTCAAGCACTAAAACCAATATCCGTGTGAAACATTGTCATGATATCCATGAAGGCTTAGGGCCTCGATGAATGGATCACGTTGGCACTAAGCTTGTTGCTCCAAAGGACAGAGACTCTGTGGCATCAAGGTTTATATAACACTACATGTTACTTGCTCATTGGTCCACTTGTGTTTCCTCTCATTTGTTTCTAATAAAAATCTTGGAGACTAAAGTTTCTGCTTAACATGACTTCTCTGGAATTTCAAGACCCTGGTAGGGCTCACGTGCTGCACTCTGACCATCCTCTAATGGACTGCAGACACAGTTCNGCTAGGGTTTCTCCACAGCACCAGGGAGACACATGAAACAACAGAGGTCTCGCCTAGGTCAAGGGCTTCGACGACTTACAGCAGCTGGCTAACTAGGGAAAACTAGACCGAGAACAGGCACAGCCTGATTCTCGTCCTCTCCTCAGGGTATTAGCTCCCAGCCTTAATCCAAATCAGTTGGACAACAGGGTGACTGGTTTTTATTTCTGAGGACATTATTCTGGGGCCAATGAGAGCTTGCTGCTACTAAATGCTTTGTTCAACAGAAAATTCCAAGTATTTGATATCATATAATTACTTCTGAATTCAATCCACCTCTTACTTCTATTCACCTTAGCCATGATTAAGAATGGTGCTAAGTTTGTATATCTCACACAGCACCTGACATGGTGGATACTCATTCAGTATTTGTTTCTTACCATTAACTGTGTATCATCTGAAGTATCATCAATATTTAAATTGTTAAAGGATCTCCCTCCTAGGCTTGAAATCAGTGTGTTTGTAAGCATGGAACTGAAAAGTAGCTTTGGTGCTTCCTAGAGCCTGGAATCAGTCTCCTTCCAAACTCTCCTGCTTACCACCCTAGAATAAGTTGACTTTATACAGAGTGAGGTTCCCTATGAATCTCCCCAATTCCACATAACCTCAATTTCTGGATTGTAGGTAACTTCCTTATTTTTAACTATCTCTAAATATTTACATATTTACTTAGTTATGGAGGTATAAAGTGGACAACAATTAAATGTGAGGCCATATTTTGTAGATGCATGAATGGTCTTGTTCATACCCTCTGGGATAGGCTTAGAAACTTCCTAGCATTCACAGGAGTGTATATTCTCAAGTGTCTTGCAGTGAACTGACTGATCATTGTACCATATCAGAAATTGAACTCTTCAGTTGGAGAAATGGCAGTTAAGAGTACATAATGTTCTTGCAGAGGACCTGAGTTCTGTTCCTAGAACCCATGTGGGCATATCCATGTGTGTCCATGTGTGTGTGCACGTGTGTGTGTGTATGTGTGTGTGTCTTCACAATTATCTGTAACTCTTGCTTCAAGGGGTCTGATGTCTCTGGCCTCTGTAGGCACTTGCACTGATATGCACATATCCATACCCCTCCCCTTTATAAATTAAAATAAATCTTAAAATTAAAAAATAGGAATTGAAATTTTAAGCACTTATGCCCCTTTCATTATTATTCAAACCCAAACCAATTCTGCAACTGTGTTGTATGAGTTTCTTTTTTTTTTTTAATACACTTCCATTGGCCCCACCCTGAGCAACTTTTATTCACTCCATACTTCTCTTTTTTTCAGGTGTTTTCTCATCCTTGCATTCAGAATCTACTGGTATTGATTTTTGTTTGTTTGGTTTGTTGATTTGGTCTGGGTGTTTTGGGGAGAAGTGGTTGGTTTGGTTTATTTGGCTTTTGGTTGGTTGGTTGGTTGGTTGGTTGGTTTGTTGGTTGGTTGGAGACAGGTTCTCACTGTGTAGCTCTGACTAGCCTGGAACTCTCCCAAGTGCTGGAATTCAAAGGTGTGTGCCACCACACCTGACTATCAGATTTCCTACGAAAGATCTAAGGTCAGATAGACAAAAGGCCATGCTCAACCTAAATTAGTGATTTTGTTTGTCTGTGACATATATTTTTAAGATACTGACTTCCCAAAACCTTAAAATCTCTATAGAACAGATTAGCAAAGTTTTTCTCACTACCCCAGACTAATTACCACTAGGAAATGAATAGAGTTAAGATAATTTAGGAGTTGGAGAGCTAGGTCCAAAGTTAAGAGCACTTTCTGCTCTTCCAGAGAACCCTGGTTATGTTCCCAGCACCCATTTGCATTGACTGACAGTTGTCTGTAAATTCCAAGGGATTAGGACCCTCTTCTGGCTTCCACACCACACTCATATGGACAGACACACTTACAGATACATATACATGCCCATAATTTTTATGTTTTTAGTTATTTCTTTTATTTTTAAGATTATATCACTTTACCCTTCCCTTTCTTCCCTCAAAACACTCCTGTATATCCTTCCCTATTCTCCTTCAAATTAATAGCCTCTTTTTTTGTTAATTGTTGTTACCTACATGCAACTTTTGAAAAATAATAATAAAATTTTTTTAAAAGAAAGAAACATTATTTAGGTTAAAGAAAACAAAACTGACAAAAAATTAATGATGATGAAAAAGAGGGAGAAAACTTGAAAGTGGAAATATTCTTTTTGTTTGTTTGTCTTAAATTTGATATTCTGGGTGTGTTGGGCTTTTATTTCCTTGACTCTTAGGCTTTATTTTATCCACCAATAATTTCTCCAGTCATCTGAATTTATTTAGAATGCAAAGGCACATCAGGAAATTAAATGAAAGACAACATAAACTCGCTTGTCCAGTATGACTGCAGAATGTCTCATGACAAATGGCCAAGACGCTGGAGCTGGGTTGTTATACTAGAGAAAAAAAATGTTTTTACTAGAAAACATTTTTCTAAAAATATATAAAGTTTCTTGTGTCAGGTTTTCTTAGATCATAAGCAATGAGACACTCAGTCTCCAGTCCCCAGGGTCTCGGTTGAATGGTGAAGCATTCAACTTCATTCAACCCATGCTTGGGTCCTTGTGAGCATGTGGAGCACTGTTGAAGGGCAAGTATAGGTCAGGCATTGTTCACAACTGTGCAGCTGTATAAGGTGCTCACTGCACAAAAACTCCATATATATTTCTCAAGATGGTCACAAAAATTTGCAGATGGACAGAAATAAAATATCATATGAAGGGGCCATCTTTTTCTAATTCACAAAATTCCACCATGCAAATGAGAAGTGGGTCTATGAAGAATGTGAAGAAAGCAGAGAATGAGATTGTTTAACTCAATCTAGAAGACAGGAAAGGCCTCCTAAAGAAGAAGGGTTACCCACACAAGAAGGATTGGCAGGTCAATCATTAAAACTCCACAGTACATAATTTCTTTTTCTCTTCTTTTCCTTCCTTCCTTCCTTCCTTCCTTCCTTCCTTCCTTCCTTCCTTCCTTCCTTCCTTCCTTCCTTCCTTCTGTCAGGTGTCATTTTTAGGCTCCACCCACCTTTCCTTTGAGACAGGGTTCCTCACCAGCCTGGAACTCACAAAGAGGCTAGGCTGGCCAGCTGGCCCCAGGGATCCACCTGTCTCTGCCTCCCCAGTGACTACATTACAAGCACACCACCCTGCTAAGCAAGCTTGCTTGTTTGCCTTCCTGCCTGTCGCTGCCACTTGCTCTCCCTTCCCCCTCTTTCCCTCCATCCCTTCTTCCTTCCCTCCATCCCTCTGTCCCTTCTTCCTTCCCTCCTTCCATCCTTTCTAAGTGGGGCTCAGGGAACTGAACTCATCTCTTGATTGAGCTATTGCAGCAGCTACTATCTAGCATGTCTTTTTAATGGATTTCTGGTACAATAATAAATAGCTTTTAAAAAGTACACAATCAAGTCATAGTTGGAGATGAAAATAAGTGTGCCCTTCAACCTGAGTTAACGTTCAGGAAACAGAACTGATCTGAAGAGAGCGGGAAGAAGTAGACCACACACTTAGAGGGCAATGCTTTCTTCACCCTGATAAACTGCCTTCTTTTCTCCCTCCTGTCTGCATTCTCATCATGATTTTTTTTGTTTTGCTTTTTGTCTTTTTTAAATATATTTTTATTTTATTACTTGAGAATTTCTTACAATATACTTTACTTTGATCATATTATTCCCCATCTCCTCCTAGACCCACTCCACCTCCTCACCCTCCTTCACAACTTTGCATCCTTTTTTTTTAATAGTCTATTATCACTTCCAATCTGTGCTGCCCATATACTACTGGGTGTGGGGCCATCCAATGAAGATCATGGACCTCCCAGAGGACATATCCTTAAAGAAAATTGACTCTTTCTGCCATCAACTATCAATAGTGCCTCAGTTAGAAGTGGAAGCTATGAGCCCCGTCCCTGCCACACTGGAATGTTGACTGGCTTGATCTTGTGTAGGTAGCCACAGATGCCGTGAGGTCAGGAGGAGAACCATACTATCAAGTCTGGAAGATGCCATTTTACATTGGTTTACTCTGTGTTGGAGCCCACCTAGGTTTCCTAGTGGCTGTACCCAGCAGGACTGCATAAGCGGATGACTGGACCACAGGCCTGGGTACCAGGTGTTTGGAAGGGTCTGCACTTGGCTGTATCTAACAAGGGGGAGGTCTTTGCCCCTTCCCTTGGCATTGGTATAAAAAGCTCTTTGGAATAAAGTTCTGGGGTAGTGGATAAGGATCTAGGTCCTCCTGAAGCTATCCTGTGTTTTCTATCTGTCTCTCTCTAGCTATATTTCTATCTAATATTTCCTGCTGCTCCTGTTCAAGAGTACCCTGAGGAAAAGTGGGGGTGGGATAGCCCCCCACAACTCTGGCTCTCCCTAACAGTTGGCTCTTAAAGTCTTCCTGCTTCCTCTTCCAAGATGGTCCCTGAGCCTTGGGGAGGGGTGCCTTTTATTTATTAAGAAAGAGTCTTCATGTGTAGTCATGGCTGGCTTGGCCTTGAGCTAGTGGTAGTTCCCCTGCCTCAGCCTCCTGAGTGCTGTAGTACAGGTGTGCACTACCATACAGGGCCCTATACTGTTTTATAAACTGTGCTTTGTCTTGGTTTCTTACTTGGAAATTCTGGAATTTTACAACATGTTCATAAGGAGAATGTGGAGGAGTGGAGAGTACTTGCTGTTTCATGGATGAACAGTTTTACTTTCTGCTTCCTGCAAATTAACCACTGCATGGATAAGAACAATGCAAAGCATTCCCAAATTGGCTCATCCATTTTAGAACAAGGTAGAAACTCCATTATAAAGAATATTGTACTTTGCTTCTGTGTAATGATAATAATAATTATACGCACAGTGACAATAGCTAGGGCTGCATGTCAAACGGTTTTCTCACATAGTTGAGGTTATTTGGGTCTTCACGGTCACCTCTGAAATAGCAACTATTTTTACCGCCATTTTACAGATTAGTGATCTGAGGCATAAAAATGGTTTAAACTATGTGCATGAGGATGCAGAGCTGGGCAGAGCTGGCCATGGGCAGGAGTGAGATCCAGCCAGGCAGTGTGTCCCCAGAGCTATGCTCGAGACCATCCTACTGGCACTTTACTGGAGCACTAGTCAGCCTAGGCTGATGAAACTGAAGCCCATGAGCTTCCTAAGAGAAATACAAACCAAATTAACATCTAGAATTAATTGCTGCAACACAACCAGCATTTTTAGTCAGAATAAGCTTTGGGAACTGTTGTCTATTGAGATTGAAAGTGACACAAAGGTCCAAAGAATCCCACACTCACTGCTGGAGCTAGGCCTGGGCACAGAGCCCCACCAGAGTGCAAGGCTCTTCCCACTGCCAATCTCTACTGCTTAACATGGGGGGGGGGGTTATTCAGGCCGAGTCTTTAGAAGGCTTGGGGTTTTGTGAGCATCACCTAAAGGGTTTTCTGCAAAAACTATTGTATCTAAGGTGCTGCACATGAAAGTGCTGTGGCCACTGGGTTCTGGAGATGTGTTTACTGATCTTCCTCTGAAGACACAGTGGCTCAAGCCCCATGGAACTCTCTACCCCTAAACTCAGATACCTCTGTGATTATGGAATTCTTTATAAAACTTTCGATTACATGTATTTATTTGTATGACAGTCAGAGGACAGCCTGCGGGAGTCAGTTTTCACCTTCAAGGGATGTGATTCCAAATGTACCACCATGCCAAACACACACACACACACACACACACACTCTTAAAAGCAAAAGACAGAAGAAAATAAAATATGTAGTATCCATGAGAAATTATAGCATATGTTATCTTTTCTTCAAATTCAAAAGGAAGTTTCATTTCTTTCTTAAAGTTCCCAATGAGAAAAGGTGAGAAAACTTCCACAGAGAAAACTGTAGCATGCTTTCCTGTCCGTCTACAGGCCCAGCCATCCAGAGAGAAGTGTAGCGCACCCTCCTGCATGTCTGCAGGCCCAGCGTTTGTTTGGAGAATTGTTTCCCTTCCAGCCTGAAGCCCCTAGCATCGGTGGCTGTTATTCAGGGGAATCTTGCTGCTTGCAGCCCCACCATCCACACATTTTGCCTCCAGCTCTAGAGACCTGTGTAATGGTGTTTATGAGCATATGCTGCTGTGTGTGGAGGCTGAAGAGGAGGAAATGATTTGTATCTGAGACTATAGACTCATTTCTTTGGATAGGTTTTTTTTTTTAGCATAATTTTTATTGATTCTTTGGGAGTTTCACATAATGCACCCCAATCCCACTCATTTCCCAGTCCCTCCATATCCACCCTTCACCCTTACAGCCTCCCTCCCAAAGAAAAAAACAAAACAAAACAAACAAGCAAAGACCACTTGGCTCCTCTGTTTTTCCTGACTCTCCATCACATATCCATTTGTTGCAGTGGCCTTAGGAGCTGCTCTTTGTCACACAGTACACCCTTTTGTCCAAACAGCTTTACTTGCAAATGTTCATTGTAATGAGTTATTGGTCTGGTTCAAGGCCTCTGGCTTCTGGTATACCATCAAAAAAAGGACCCTCTCTGAGACTCCTCTCAGATATCCTGCTGTTGCCTGAGTCACGGAGGTCCTGTGGCTATGGTTCCACAGGACCAGCACCATCTATGTGCTCCAACAACTCACAGATGGGGTAGATGTTGGGGTGGGCCAACTCAAAGCCCTGGACGTAGGCCTGGGTGGTAGCTGAGCTGAAACCAACCCCCTCAGGTGAAGGGAGGAACCAGCTCTCCTGTGCCCTCGCCAACAGAGCCCACAGTGAGGGGTGGGGCTAGCTATCCTGAATTCAGGGCCAGCTCTCCAGTGCCTAGGCTACTGGGCCAGCTCTTCTGCTTGGGGCAGGACCAGTTCTCCCAGGGCTAGCGAAGAATGAGGAGTGGGGCCAGCTCAGCATGGCCCTCTGACTTCAACATGCATGTTCTGCACAGCCCCCAGTGGTAACATAGTCCATGGACATCAACACAGACCTCAGCTACAGGAGGAACACAGACCCAGACATGGTTCTCAGCAGCAGTCTGGGCCTGGACATCACCATGGCCCTGGGTGGCAGTGCTGGCTACTCATATCAGCATGGCCCCAGTGGCAGCATGACCCTAGGACACCAACATGGCTTCAGGTGGCGGCCCCGACCCTGGGTATCTGCACAGCCTTTGGTGGTAATAGGAGCCTCAGACATCAACCCAGACCCTGGCTATAGGAGGATCACAGACCCAGACATGGCCCTTGGCAGAAGTCTGGGTCAGGTCATCATGTCCCCTGGGGGGAGGTCAGTGCAGGCCACCCATATCAGTCAGTTCCTCACTGCCTTCACTTCTTCAGTTCCGCCTCTTTCCACAGCACATGAACTGCTCTGCTTCTCTTTACCAAATATTTGCTCATCATAATGATGCCCGCAAGGCACCTTGTGGGCCTGTGGGTGTTCCTCACCTGCCAGAGCTGAGCTGGACTGGGAGGGCCTGTGGGCATCTTCAGTGAGTCTGGGCTGAGCAGCCCTGGGAGGGTCTCTGGATAGTTTTAGGTGGTCAGAAAGGCAGAAGCTAAAATGCTCTCCAGTGGGAACATTAATTGAGGCTAAGAGCACACAAACAACAGTGNCCTATATCATTATGAAAAGCCCACATGTCCAGGCAGAGGGATCACGGTAGAGCAGGGGACTTGGGAAACGGGGACACACTAAGTCCCTAGTTATTAATGATCTCTTTGAGCAAGCACAATGACATAAGCAGGTTCACAGCTTCCTTGATAGTCTTTGAGGGGTATCACTGCCCATTTGCGGCAACTTGGGAATTCTCATCTTAACTACTCTCTACTCTAACATTTTCCCAAGAGCTAGGAGAACATGAGGTAAGCAGAGTCAATACAATGTGGTGCACATGGCCCTCCTCTAGGTAGCCTCTGGTGCTGCCCACACACTCTTTCCTCAGACATTTAACGGAAAGAACATAACAGAAAGAAACAAGAGCAGAGATGATGAAATGCACAACCTGAAGAGAATGGAAAACCAGAAAGCCCCTCTGCCCCCTGTTGATCACCCAATAAAAACTCTTACCTGTTATTTCTCAGATATTAAGAAGAAAAACATCCAAAATATCTGTGGACGTATTATATGCAATAAAATAGAACACACACTCAACTTACTTATTTTATTGGGATGTTAAAAATGGTAAATGACTGTCTAAATTTTCTCTCCTCAGGGTAGTATGAGCATGTGGATTTTTTGTATGTGTATGTAGATATGTGTAGGCATGTGTGTAAACATGTGTGTGGGTGCTACCCTGTGTGTATGTGTGGAGGGACCTGAGGACAATGTCAGGTGTCTTCCTCTGTTGCTGTNCAGTTTACTTTCTTGAGACAAAGTCCCTCACCGGACCTGGAGCTCATGGTTGCAGCTAGAATGCCTGGCCAGGATCTACCTCTGTTCCACCTGCTGTTTTGAGCTTACAAGCAAATGCTACTCTGCCTGGCTTTTACATGGGTGCTGGGGATCCAAACTCGGATTCTCTTGTTTGTGAAACAGGCATACACTTTTACCCATGCAGCCATCTCCCCAGGCCTCAGTATGGGTGTTCAACAATTACTAGAAAGTGAAGTATTCCTTATAAAATATCTACTATAATACAATCTTAAAAATTTGAAAAGTTAAGAGGAGAAGCTTCCAAAATAAAACGGAATTCTGTCTGCATATACATTATTGCAGTTTAAGCTACACTTCCTTGAGAGTGCACATCACATTTTGGAGAAAATTAAACGTGGGCTATGTGATCACAAGATGTGCTTGATCTAGCCATTCACAACAACTATCAAGTTGTTTCTATTTCAATGAAGATTCTAAATGCACAGAAATTTAGAAATATGCTGTTTCCATAGCAGCAGATAAAGAATAAAATGCAAAGATTTTTTTATTAGTTCTTAACAAGGCTTAAAGAATTTATCCTCCTTGTTAGCAGTGATTTTTGCTCTTTCGGAGAAATCTCATTTTACTCATTTTTAAACGTACTTAGTCATATGAATTTTGAAAGTGGGTAATTGTGACATTACTATAAAACTGTACATTCTTACGGTAATGTGGAATAATTCATATTTAATTTTTAATGCCAAAAAGAGGCCAAACTATGGTTCAGGATCAGACAACAGTGATCCAACTACACGTATTGTCAATTTAACATAAAAATAAAATATAACTGCATATTTTTTTTTAGATAATCTATTAGTGATCAAAAACACAGTATAACTTTTAAAGTGACTTAACTTTTAGAACTCAGATGTTGCGAATATGGCCTTTAAATGTAAATGGAACAGCTATAACATACATGTTTTCTATGTAGTTAGTGTGGTGGCACAGGAGGCATAATAGAGATTACAACTGTGATCCTATATTAACCTACTCAGAAAACCAGGAATAAGACATTCTTCTGTGTTACATCTTTTATCAATTATTCTACTTTATGAACATCTTAATTGCCAAAATAGGGGTAAATGGCCTACCTGTAACCGACATACAGCCCAATGGTGCGATCAAAGTGATGGGGGCGACTCCATAGGCTGCAAAATTGCCTATCTCTCCTATGGCCATCAGCAGGACTCCACTCCACCAAAGCACACTCTTAAAGTATGGCTTTGGGTGCTCTTTCTGGGCCAAATGAAGATGAGAATATTTCTGGAAGCAAATCAGAATGCAAATAGAAAACATTTCTACCCAATTAAAACTTGCTGTCAAATTTTACTTTATTTTTTGAGGCAAGTTCTCACTGTGTATCCTTGGTTGTCCTGGCACTTGCTAGGTTAGACCAGGCTGGCCTCAAACTCTCAGCAATCCCTCTGCCACTGCCTCCTGAGTGCTGGGACTAAAGGCATGCACTACCAAGTGTCACTTGCTTGGAAAGCTTAGATGTCACCTTACATCAGAGCTTTCTAATTTATTTGCTGACTATTATGGCTTTCTGTCTGTCCCAAGCAGAAGCATATTTCTATAGGGTCTTTCTTTTGTGTAAGCACACTGATTTTCCTCTCCTACTCTGTAACGTGTACCCTCATTACTATCTGAAGGCAAGCCTCCTATGGAGATGAGGAGCTTTTTAGAGCATTATTCTGAGACAGTTTTTTTAGAATTTAAGATAGTTTCAGATCCCAAAAGAAACATTAACAAGATAAAGGCAGTGAAGGAGTAGAGTGTTTTTAGAAGGGANTCAGATGTATGGGTTGAAGCATCTACCACAATTAATATAGCAAGGCAGAATGCAAGTTGCTGGGAAGTGTGGCAGGTAGACTCATTCATATCTGGTCTGAATGTTTCTTTGTATTTAAAATATAAATGCTGGGCTGGAGAGATGGCTCAGTACTGGCTGCTCTTCCAGAGGATCTGGGTTCAACTCCCAGCACCCACATGACAGCTCACAACTGTCTGTAACTCCAGTTCCAGGGGATCTGACACCCTCACACCAACGCACATAAAGTAAAGTTAAATAAAGTATTAAAATATAAATACAATATGCTAGAGGTACAGTTTAATGGTAGCATACCTCATGAGCCTGCACAAGGCACTGGGTTTCAACCCCAGCACTGCAAAATGTAGCAAACCTATGAATTCCAAGGAACTCATTAAGTATGTTTTCCCTAGATTTTATGATGACTAAGCATATTTGCTTATAAGACTAGTGGACTGGTCCAGATCATCTTAAAAAAAAATAGAGGTCTAGAAGAAAACATGGGACATTAAAAAAATTCAATTGTGAATTAGCATGCCACAGAGTACATGTGGAGATCAGAGCACAGTTCAGGAGGCTGGTTCTCCCTTCCACCATGTGGGCCCTAGGGGTTAAAGTCAGGCCATTGGGCTTAGAGGCAAGTGCCTTTTACTTAGTTTTAGCCATCTTACTGACCTAAAGTTCTTTTTATAAATGCTACAGTTTGGATCTAAAATGTCCCACAATGGTCCCAGCTTTCCTGTCACTATCTCTTAAAGAGACAGGACCTACTTGAAGGAAGCTAGGTACTGGGGGTGTGTCCTTGATGGGGGCATGGCAACCTTTCCTAATGTTTCCTCCACGCCACCCTGCTTCCTGGCCACAGTAGGTGAACAGGTCTCTTCTGCCTTGTGTTCCAGCCATGATGCACTGACTGCCACAGGCCAAGTGGGACAGGACAAAGTGGACATGAGCCAAAATAAATCTTTTCCTTTACTAGTAGATTTTCTTGGGTGCTTTGTCACAATGACAGATCTCAGTAAAATAAAATATGATTTATTTCCGTATTTTTCAGGAATAAATGCATTTCTTAGAAATTACTAACAATTATATTAGGCTATGGTCTAATAAAGTTTTACATAAAATTATATAACATTCAAGAAGATATTTTGATATTCAGGACAATTTTAATTCAGCTTTAGAAACTATATTTGGTTTGATTCCATTGCAAAATGACTTACTAAATGATTTAAAATTTAGATTGAATTCATGGTTTGGTTTAAAATTCAGATTTCATTCAGTTTTTAGTTTAGCAACAGTATTCGCTCAGGTTTCTAATTCAGTTGAAGTTCTTACCGTATATCCTACATTCTTCAAGACCTTTAGTCTTACACAGTTAGATCACAAAATATAAGTTTTTATTATTTTTATTCTTTCTTTTTTAATGGATTAAAGAGCTGCAGAAGCAAAAGTCCCCTACTTGTGACAGATGTACTACACTCCCAGATAAAACTGCAGTCAGAAAAGTAGAGTTTTTCTTACCTGGATATTTAGGGAAATGCTGATAACCAGGTTTCCTAAAATAGCCAGCAAAACTCCAAAAAGGTGAATCTGCAAAAGGAAATATTTCCTTTAAATGGCTTTAGAAATAGAACTTGTAGGATATTTGGCAGCGGTGGGGCGGGTATGCTGTTGTATCAGTTGATTTACTCATCTGCTCAGTTTTGCTTCCCTTACATTTGCCAAACCTACCCTGGGAATAATACTTGATTAAAGTGAGAAAGTAACCAAATACTGGTTTTTGGAAATAGCTCGGTCAGGGTTAATGAGATGGCTCAGTTGGGTAAGAGCACGTCCTGCACATCTCAACAATCTGGTTTGATCCAGAGAACCCACAGAGAAAAGAGAGATCTGACTCCTGAAAGTTGTCCTTTGACCTCCACACACATGCTGCCCATGTATGCTCACACGCACACACACACGTACACACACACA
>LZPO01117076.1:152847-169476 GCA_001675575.1 Neotoma lepida
ACACACACACACACACACACACACACACAAGAATATAATTACAAGTAACCGTTAGGTCATAGCCAGGTGTGGTAGCTCATGCCTGTAACCCAAACACTAAGGAGGCAGAGGTGGGAGTGGGAGGCGTAGGTAAGAGCGTCCTAGGGCTAGCCTGAGCTACACAGTGAGATCCTACTTGGAAAAGAAATAACTGAGTCCTTTACTAGATTTTCTAGGCATTTGTCTGCCTCACTCAGTACACAGCCATCAGGGTCTTCCTGCCCATGGAAATGCTTCTGACTTACCTATTCTGTTCACTTTGTTTTCTCTTAACATACCCAGAAGAACTGTGGAATGAAAAAGATCACAGGACTCAAAATCAAAGGGAAATCAGAGACACAGATGAGCTATTCTCTGATTGGGTGATCTTGACAAGTTAGTTCACCTTCCTGGCCTCAGTAAAAAGGAGGGAAGATGTTTTCAGGAACCCTTGACCTCTAAAGTGTCCCACTAGACAGACTGCAGTTCCCACCACTCCTCTAGTCACCATCTACAGTGTTTCTCGGTAGTTGACTACATCACCAATGCCAGCTCTGCCAGTCCCCACAACTGCCCACACCTGAGCCATTCAGTTGTTCAAAACACACTGCTCTACTTCTGGTATGGCACACTCGCCCTCAGGTGGGTGGAGCACTGATTCATCAAGATGCTACTGTTCTCCATCAGCTCTCTCCAATTAGACTTTATCCTCCTGGCCTGTGGAGGTCTAGAGCCTCTCAGACCACCTTAACTCAGACCCTTCATGGTAAATGCTATTTCTTCTTTAATACCACCATGTGTGCCATTAGGCTCNACAAGGAAAAGGCAAATTCTCTGAGGTAAAAGAACCAAGTCTTATGTTTCCATTGAGTATTCTAAATAATTTACTCCTCAAAGTTGGGGGATTAGTAAATACTTGAAAAGTATGTAACAGTTTAATAAATAAGAACCATAAAGGTTAAAAAAGAAGTTCTTCATATTGCCCAAATATTTATCATAGATAGATTATGAATTATTTGATAACTTTAAAATGATTCTTTGTGGGCTGTTGAGATGGCTCCATGGGTAAAGTAATTGCTGTGCAACATGAGGACTTGAGTTCTGACCCTAGCACCCACATAAAGTTAGGGTAGTGGTGCATGTCTGTAACCTCCGCACTGGGGGTAGAGAGATAGGTGGATCCTGGAATTCACTGGCCAGCCAGGCCAGCCAAATCAGGTAAACCTAGGTTCAGTAAGAGACCCTCTCATAAAAAAATAAGGTGGGGAGGGTCAGGGAGAGAGCTCAGTGGATATGAGTGCTAACGATTCACATCTGATGACATGAGTCCAACTTCTGGAACCATATAAAAACCAGATGCAGTGGTTTGTGTTGTACTTCCAGCACTCCTACCCTGACATGAGAAGTGGAGGCCGGAGAATTGACAGAAGCTCGTGGCTGCAAGCTGATGGAGATACTGTTCTGTACGCTGTGAATATGTGCTGCTCTGATTGGTTGATAAATAACATGCTGATTGGCCAGTAGCCAGGCAGGAAGTATAGGCGGGATAAACAAACAAGGAGAATTCTGGGAAGAGGANGGCTGAGTCAGGAGACTCCAGCCGCCACAGAAGGAACAACATGCCTGTAGATGGGTAAAGCCACAGAATACGTGGCAAAACATAGATTAATAAAAATGGGCTAAATTTAAGTATAAGAGNTANTCAGTAATATGCCTGAGCTAATGGCCAAGCAGTTGTANTTAATATAAGCTTTTGAGTTATTAATTTATAAGTGGCTGCGGGACCGCTGGGTGGGCTATACCATGTGGGGCCTGGCGGGACCCAGACAAAACATTCACCTACAGCAAGGCAAATCAACAAGGGCAACCCTGCTTCAGTAAGGCAGAAGGCAAAGTTGTCCTATGCCTTCCATACATTCAGTGGCACTTGCACTCTTGCACACGTGCACGCACACACGTGCGCACACACACACACACAGAGGGGGCAGGAGAGAGAGGGAGAGAGAGCCATTGAGGAAGACATTCGAGGTCAACCTCTGGCCTCCATGTGCGCACACACACACACACACACATGCATGTATATTTGCACACAAACGTACTACATGCACACTCACATACACACAGATGTACTTGATACTCTCATCCAGGCACAAATGTGTAAAATTCCTAAGTATAAATTAGCAATGGTACAGAGAACTTCTCTTACTCTACAGAATGTAACTTCCAGCTATCTTCAAATTCCATAGAAAGAGCTACTTGAATTTCAAGTGAACATCACAACTACAAGACCTCCTTTTAAGATGCAAAGTGTCTTTGAAGTTTTAGAATTCTATTAGCCAAGCCAAAGCAAAATTTTGTATTTAAAAAATGAAGCAGGAAAGTTGAAAACTCATTTTACAGTTGATATATAATATGGTCTCTAATCAGTTAAGGTTTTGTTCCTAACAAAGGCACTTACTTGGTGGTAATTTTGGTCACTGTTGCTCATGGGGAATGCTTGTATCACAATACAATGTACTATTTCCATGCTTCTTACTTACAATTTAATGCATTTGGCGATAATTAGGAAAACAAAGAATCAGAAGAAAGCATTGAATGTATAATTATGAAAATCTTCCATATCTATAAAAGTAAATTGCTCAAGAGAAATAACCGACTCCAAAATCCTTTAAATTGTTTAAAGAACCATTCAAAAGACATCAGGCTGGGTGTTTAAAAATTTGTGGCCAGATTTGGCCAGGGTTTCTTGGATGTGACACCAAAATCTCATACAATAAAATATCCCAGTCTTATATCGCTCCTTTAGCAATAATAATAAACTAAAAATTCTTCTTGAAGTAATTGTAGATTTATATAGTAAGTTGCAAAGAATTCTACAGGTAAGATCAATGCACCACCATGTAACATAACATTTTACACAACTAGAATAAAATACCCAATACCAATGAATTGGCTTTTTATCAGTTACGAATGTACTTACTCGTGGGTTCTATAACCACCACAATGAAAATACCCATCAGTTCCATCACCATCAGACCCCTTCTATTACCCTTTTACAGAGACACAGCCTTTCTCCGGCTGTGCCTCCCCCACAGCAACCATGAATCCATTTCCCATTTTAATATTATTTCACAAATGTTATGCAAGTGGAATCATGGAGTATGTATCCTTTTGAAATTGACTTTTGTTCATTGAACATAATGTCAAATTTTGCCCAAGGATATTGTATCAATAACTCACTTCTTCTAATTGTTAAGTAGTATTCTATGGTATGTGTGCATCACAGTTTATTTAACCATTCACTTGTTGAATGACGTTTGTATAGTTTCCAGTTTAGAGCTGTTATAAATAAAGCTGCTATGAATGTTCGTGTATAAATTCTTCATGAAAATAAGTCTTAATTTTTCTGGGATAAATGCCCAAAAATGTAATTTCTGGGTTGTGTGGTGAGTCCATTTTTAGCTTGGCCAGGAACTGCCAGACTGCTTTCCAGAGTGGCACTGTCTGAGTAATCCCGTTTCTCCACAAAGTCATCATGTGCTCTTGACACACATTCCAAACTTCGTCAATATTCTCATCCTCTGTAGCATTATTGAAGCTTGTACTTATTTTAACTGCAATCTGTTCTCTGCTATCTTATACATTGCTAGTTACTATGATAGGATGTTGTCTAGTTCTGCTGGGCTTGTGTATCCTTCAATTAGTCNTTGCAATTACTTTTTAAATAAAATTTAATTTTAGAAGTTTTAGGTCCACAAAGAAAATTGAGCAGAAGCCACCAAGCTCTCCTGTGTGCCCCCTACTCCAGTAACATGTGTATTTCCCCCCATCATCAACATTGTACACTTGTTACATTTCATGAATCTAACACATTATCATTCAAAGTCACAATGTATTTTTGTTGTTGTTGTNGTNGTGGTGGTTGTTTTTTGTTGCTAACCTTCCTTGGGTTTCAGCAAATGTACAGTATATGTTAGATCATGGTACTGTATTTTTAAAGTCACCCTAAGAGGCCAGGTACCACAGCCTGAAGAAATTAGGCCCCCATCCTGCAACTCTCTCCCAGAGATAATTAAGAGCTATTCTGTGCTGTAGATTTTATGCTCATAATTTATGACCTTAACCATACTCGGAACCGTACTCGGCTCCTCCATCCTTCTCGTCAGGTAGGTTGTCTCAAAACTTAACTTTGTGGTATAAAGCATCCTGCCAGCTCCCTCCACCAACTTACCCAGGAAATGGCCCAAATGGCTCTTTTCTCTGCCCCTCCCCATCATCCTGCCCCGATGGCTCTCAGGCTTACAGTAAGCTTTCCTCTAAGGAAGCTCCTTTTCACTTTTGAGGGGAGCCTCTCCTCTTCAAGGCCCATTATGCTGTTTCTGACGCATCTTACTGTTCCCTTTTGTAACGCTCCTCTGCTTCAGGGCCCCATCACAGTCTGGACCCTTCCTCCTGAGAAAGCTACTTCCAGAACGACAATTATGTGTTGGCTCCTTTCAGAACCATGTCACTTTATATAACTTTATATAACAGTACATGTCCACCATTATAGAATCTACTGGGTAGTTTCCCTAACTTAAAATCCCTCTCTGCTTGCTGGGTTTCATTGCTTTGGTCCCACCCATCCTTTCTATGCCCCACTCCTCTCTCTTGGAAGGGAAATGTCTTCTCAGTGTCACTGTATATTGGAAGTATGTAATTTGCATTTTCATTTTTGCAGGGGCTCACAGTTCACAGATTGCCTTGAGTCTTGGAACGGACCTTAAATTTGAGCTTTTGAACAATGTTACAACTGTTAAGACCTGGGAAACTTTTAGAAGTGAACTAAATACTTTTTGCATTATGGGATGATAATAAGACTTTAGGGACTAGAAGCGGAATGTTATGGTTTAAAGTGATGTGATTGATGTTAAGTTGGCAAGAGATGGATTTGTGATGGTTAATTTTGATTGACAACTGGATTACATTAAGACAAGCCTAAGAGGATTGGAGAAATGGCTCAGGGGTTAAAAACACTTGCTACTCTTCCAGAGGATCTGGGTTTGATTCCCAGCACCAACATGGCAGCTCATATCTATCTGTAACTCTACTTACAGGTGATCCAAGAGGGCCTCTGTGGGCACCAGGCATGCCTGTGCATGTGTGTGTGTGTGTGTGTGTGTGTATATATATATATATATATATATGCAAAACATTCATACATATTAAGAAAGGAACGAAGGAAGGAAGGAAAGAAAGAAGGAAGGAAGGATGGGAGGAAGGAAAACAGACAGGCAGACCTAGGGCATTAGTGAGACATACTATCTGAGTGTCTGTGAGGATGTTTCCAGAGAGAACTGAGGGGAAAGACCTGTGTTGACTATGTATGCTACCATCTCATGGGATGGAGACCAGANCTGAATAAAAAGGTAAAAAGGAGACAGCCAACTGAGCACTGGCATTCGCTTTTCTTTACTTCTCAGTCTGCTGAGTTATGAGCAAACAGCCTCCTCCCATCATGGACAGCAGCTGACCTCACTGTAATGCCTTCCCATGGGGATGGACTATATATCCCCTGATCTGAAAGCCAAAATAAACTTTCTCTTCTCTCATGATACATGTCAGGGATTTTGTCACAGTGACAAGAAAAGTAACTAATTCTGTATCTGTGGGCAATTAGTTCCAAGGCCTCTGTGGGTGCCAAAGTGTGGTGCTCAAGTATCTTATATTCAGTATTTGAGTATAATACATACATCCTCCTGTTAACTTTAAATAATGTCTAGTTTACTTAAAATACACCTTTCAATGGTTTTCAATTGAACAGATATGCCCATGATCTTACTTCAGATATTTTCATCTCCCCAAAGGAAGCCTTCATCCATGAGCAGCCCGTTATCATTCCTTCCTCCTTCAAGTTCCTGGCAACCAATCTACTTTCTACATCTGTGTGTATGTGTATGTGTGTGTGTGCATTTATGTGCATGTGCGTGTGCATGTGTGTGTGTATACAAAACACCTGACAGGAGCAACTCAAGGGAGGGAGATTTACTTTGCCTCACATCGCCAGGTTAGTGAGTCAGCTTCATCATGTTGGAGAAGGCATGGGGGGCTGACCCCATCATGCTGAGAGTGTGTGGCAGAGTCTCTCACAAGGATCACAAGCAAAGCAGGAAGCAGAGACTCAGATGGACTTGAGGCAGATAGGACAATCTAAGTGTTACCCTCATGGCCTTTATCCTCCAGTCAGACTCCACATCCCAAAGGTCCCACAACCTCTCCAAACAGTGCTACCAGAGGGGGACACTTGAGCCTGTGGGAAGCATTTCACATTCAAACCATAATGTAGAGTAACTCCCCACTAATGGTTACCATGGTTTGATGCTGAATATCTCTCAAAGGACATATACTAAAGCTTTTGGTTTTAAGAGTGGCAATATTTGGGGGGTTCTGTGGAACTTTGGAAGGAGGGGCCTTGCGGGAAGGCCTTAGGTCATTGAGGGGATGTCCTCAAAAAGGACTGTAGGGCCTGGTCCCTGCACCCCTCCCTCTCACTTTCTAGACATGCAGTGATCAGTTTGGTGCACCATCTGCACCCCATCATTGCCATCTGGCACTCTGACAATGCTTGAAAAGCAATGGGCCTACCCAACCGAGACTGGCTCTTTTAGGACCATGATCAAGAATCAACTTTTTCTTCCATAAGTTGATGACCTCGGGTATTTTGTTAAGCGTTAAAGGCTCCCCAACACTCATGCTTAGTTGTTTGGGAGAGGGGATTCACACTTACAATGATTTAAAAGAACCTGGTTTAGTGAGCATCAAGGTTAAGAGGCAACTTACAATAACCNCCTGTAGATACTGTTTAATTCTGAGAAATGTGATTTAATGACTATGAAATTCTCAGTTGCATCTTCATTTTCTTATTGTGAATGGGCCCTGATAAAATTTTATTCAATTATTAAGATGTCTACACCATTATTTATTTGATATGTCATCTACTTCCTAATATTAGAAATAGTGGTGGCCAAGGCTCCCACCCACTCCCTCCCACCCACTTTGCCCTCACTGGTTTACTGAAACTAGTTATAAAGACATCAAGGAATCAGCAAAGAAAAGTGGTTTATGCAAAGTCACACAGCCTAATTCTCTTTGGCCTAAGGAGCCCATGTTAAGTCTGAGTCACTTCCAATGGACTGCCAGAGGTAACCTTTTGGCTAGTGAAATCAACACTCCACATTTTCTTTTAAATTAGCAGAATTTTTGTTTCTTTATCTCAGGGAAAATGAAATAAAGCAAAGACAATCTTAGCAGAAGAGGTTATTTCATGTTTTAATAATGAAGTTATAAGCACAGGCCAGAAACACAGGAGGAAGCCCCTACTTTTAACAGTGCTGTGTTTTCACCATTGTGGCTTCATTTCTGGCATTTCTAGGATGTCTTGGCAAATAGATGGTGGCAGCCATAGCAAACAATTCATCAAGAATGAAGTTCAAAATATCAGCACTGATAACTATTACTATGTTTTAATTTTATTTGAAATAACAATCCTATTACCTACTCTCTCTCTCTCTTTTTTTTTAGTGCCAGAATGTTCTTTAAATATTTCACAGTGACCTGAATTCTCGTGTTACTGACCTGTACTCCCTAAGTGGGCCAGTCTGTCCAGATGGAGATGGGATGTGATAACACAGGGATGTGTAGAATTAAAGCCTGTCCCAGCCCTGACTTTGAACTCAGCCACATTCTTGGCTCTACCTTCCAAACACACTCAGAATCAGACCAGTCTGGAGCCAGCGTGGGACTGAAAAACAAAAAGGCCCACAGACCCGGAGCTGATCAGACCAGTGTGGAGTCAGTGTGGGACCAAAAGGGACCAGACCCAGAGCTGATTTTGAACATAACAAGAATTATAGTCAACTCCTGATTGTAATAATGCTGTCTCCCATTCTAAGCAGTAAAACATGCCTGACTCAGACATGTGATGTACTTTTGATATCAATGATAAGCCACATTAAGTGATCTAGGTCAACAAATCACTGCAGGGATGACATAAAGGCCTGTCCAGTAAGGGAGTATGTCCAGAAATGCACTTTCTACTTTTCTTAGCCCACAGTAATTTCTTAGAAATGAGCTGAAGTGCATTTGGATTTTGCCTGGTAAATAGGTAGATACCAGCCCAGCTCCAAAACAGCTGGGAAGGAAAGGAGAGCATCTGGATTCTTAGAGATGCATCCACACACCTGTGAGCAGACAGCAGACAAAGGCTCTCAACTGCATGTGCACTGAGTTTCCAACTGTTATCTGTATCTCTGCACACAGAGAAAAACTAATTAGATACTTCATACTGGTAACAATCTCTAGGTGAAGGACACACAGTGTTTATTGCACTATTTCTTTTTACTGTTTTATGCATTTGAAAATTTTCAAACTAAAATAAAAAAAACTGCTTTGCAGGCTCAGTGAAATTAAGAATATGGGTTCACTTAAATTATGAGTTTAAAGGGGAGATAACAAGAGAAGAAATAAAAAGGAAGCAGTAGAACCAAGAAAAGATGTGAAGGAAAAAAATAAAACCATTGCCCAACTTCAAACCACATGTAGACCCAGCTTGAGGAAAATACATGATGTGGAGGGAAAGGGTGTGAAATGAAAGCGATGAGACAGGAGATCAGAGATATGGGAGGCTGAACGCTCAGGGAGCTGCCTCAGATGTAACTCATTCAGTCATACATCTACTCGGGATTTATTCAGCAACTGCTAAATATTAGGCCCTCTGTCAGGACTCAAGGATGTAAAGTCCCTCAAGATGTTCAGAGGAAGCAGAGAAAGCAACAATTACAGACACAGCACACCTGTGACGTGTGTGCAGCCTGTGTTCTTTCCAGCCCACAGGAACAGAGAGCACACAGTGCGGTTATGCCTCGGCTGCCATGGATTCAGTGTCGCGGCTGCTCCACTTGGTACTAAAAACAATCAAAGTTACCCTTTCACAGTTCTAGAGTCCAGAAGCCAAAGTCAATTTTGTTGAGATGAAACCAAGGACTTGGGAGAATTCTGCTCCCCCTGGAGGCTCTGGAGGAGAAGCAGCCATTCATTGTCTCTTGTGGTTAATTAAGGCTGCTGGAGTCCTAGCCTGTGGCTCTGGCTGTGTTCACAGTTTTCTCCCCCTCTGTGTCAATCTCCCTGTGCCTTCCTGTTTTAAAGACATGGGCAGTGACATTTGGGGCCCAACTGACTGATCTAGGATAGTCTCTCCATTTCAAGAGCTTTTCCTAATTAATTACATTTGCAAAGTCTTTATGCTATGAAAGGAGGCAGCATTCACAGCTGACTTAGGGATTAGGGTGTGGGTTCCTTTTAGGGGGTTATTATTCAGCCTTGGTCATGTATGGTGAGCAGAGCAGGCACGGTGTCACAAAGTGTACCAAGGGCCTTGCCACAGAGAATCCCAGCACGGCTGACTGGAGTGGTAGGCAGGGGTCTTTATCCCACAGATCTACAGGTAAGGCAAGGACACAAAGGACTTTAGATAGGAACATGCCCAGCTTTAGAGGACTCACTCCTCTCTCCATCTCTGTGGAAACTTCCAGATAACTGATTTCAAAGGAGGAAGGGTTTATTTTCCTCATAGTTTCAGAGGTCTCAGCCCATGGTCACATGATACCTTGTTTTGGGGTTTGTTGTAACATGGCAGGAGCTTGTGGTGGAAGAGACCTGTTTACTTCCTGGCTGCCATGAAGCAAAAAGAGGAGTGACGTCGGTCCCAATATCCCAATCAAGGGCATGCCCCAANCAACTTAACTTTTATGCACTGGGCCCCTTCCTCCCAGCAGTTTACCATGGGGCCACAGGCGAGGGACCAAACCTTCAACACAGGAGCCTTTGGGAGACATTTGAAATTCAAACTATCACAAGCTAGAGAACAGACAGTGGGGCAGATGACCAGGGAACAGAAAACTAATTAGGAGATGGCATTCCGGGGGTTAAGCAAGAAATAGGATAGACAAGGAGATTAACTGCAACAGGGTCATGCAGAAATAATATCCATAGCAGTAAATACTGAGGATAACCTGAAATCTGTGATCCATTTTAGATTATGGGATGGGTTAGACTGTTCTTGCTATTAACATCCTTGACTCTTGTAGACAATGGAGTTGTCAGTATTAGTGATCCAAAATAGTGGTAAAAATATAATCTCATATGTGAAAAAGAAGAAAGGGAAAACTCCAGTGAAGAACAGATTTTTAATTTGTTTTCTTAATTATGGCATGCTTTAACCATTTGCTATATGCTATAGGGTTATCACATTCCTATTCTGAATAAGTCTCACAGTGTTAGATCCATCTGGTGATTATAAAAACCATCAGAAAAGGTCAGGGTTACATAACACCGTGTATCATCCCTATTCTACACACAGTTACATGCCAATTTCTAGTCAACCTTAAAACCTCGGCAGACAACCCCAACATACTGCCTTCCCATACAGTTAAGAACTATTATATTTTGTCTTTTACTAGCCAACACATTTATTCCCACAATTGTACATTCCTCATTAAACAACAGTGAACTTGATTAAGGATTAGCTTTAGTTTTACTAAGATGCCATCATGTTTTCACTTCTGAGAAACTCAAGTTCCAGCAGCTCCTGGGAAAAGGAGTACATTTAGTAACTCATCTGCAGAGGCTTTTGACACATTGTTAAAGGGAGAGAGGAGAGAAAAGGGGAGACTCTAGTTCAGGAAATCTTGACCTGGGTTCTATTACAAAACAACTTAGTCCTGTCTAATACTGGGGAGAGGTCTCTGAAACCCCTGACAGTCACACTGAATACAAAGGATGTTACTGTTCACCCCCAGATTCATAATCATGATTTCAAAACCTGTAATTCTTTGTAAAGAATCAGGACTACAGGCTGTTTTTTACGGGTCCAGCCTAGGGGGTGGAATGCAACAAACACCCTAAAGTTGGCTGCCGTGAGCCTTCTTCTTGGCTGCAAAGCCTTCCTCTGCTGGGTTTCAACAATGCCTGCCTTCAACTCCAGCAGTAGTTTGCCACAACTTTCCCCGAAGACAGAACTCTACAGATGCTAGCCTGGATGAGTTTCTGCCTGAGTTTGAGGGGGAATATGATGTTGCCTCACACTGTCCGATCTCTGCCAAAGCCTCCTAAGACCCTTGCATCCATCAGACCAAATCTTTCTGAAGCTGAGGCAGGAATCAAGTTTAACTTTTCTATATGCTGTGTACATTGTGATATAGACTCTTTGCTACTTAGTACTAAAAGGTCACTTCTCAAAGCTAGACTAATTTCTCTACTTCAGCTCCTATTCTAACAAAATTCTTCAACAAGCCTCATTCATAGTCAACATGCATATGACACCCATACTTATTAATGGCAACTGCTACTTGACTCAAAAGACTTGTAAATGGCTCTCATGTAAATCACAGATATTCTCTTCATGAATGTGGCAGCTGCTCAAAACATGGTATCTGCTTGAACCTTAACCACAAAGGACTATTCATCTCTCAACTGCTGTGACTCAGGCAGCCATAGCCAAAGGTGTCTAATAATATTTTCCTTCTATTCCCACTCACATATTCATAGTCACATACAGTACCATATTAGTTCTGGAAGTTTCATGTAGGTAGTCAGTTAGAGAATATAAACAAAGATCACTCTTTCAAATGTTGTTCAAGTACTTTTAACATTTTTATTATGAATTTACAATTCATCCAAAGTGATGCTATGATTTTTGGATGGAAAGTGGAATAATTAAATAAGGAAGGTTAACACCTATCACTTCACATGCTTATCATTCTTATAGTGAGGAAATTTGAAATTTACTCTTTGCTATTTGAAGTGTGCTATTTTTGCTATTTTACTACATTATTAACATTCACCCCTGAGCAACAGAGCTCCAAAGTCCAACCCTCCTCCTCTTGAGACTGTCTTCTTTGGCCACCATCGCACCAGCTTCTCCACCCCCAGCTTGCACGGTCACCGCTCTGCTTTAGGGGTTCGATTGTTTTAGATTCCACACCTAAGTGAGAACATGTGGGATTTGTCTTTCCGTGGCTGTCTTATTCCACTGGGCATAATGTTCTCTAATCCATGTTGTTGAAAGTGACAGAATTTCTTTCCCTTTTAAGGTTTAATAGTATTCCACTGTGTATATACACCACATTTTCTTCACCCAGCCATCTGTCAGTGGACACGTGCATTGGCTCCCTGACTTGGCTATTGTGAATAATGTTGCCATGGGCTTAAGAGGCAGTGCAGGTATCCATCTCTTCAACATACTGATTTCAATCTTTTGGGTAAATACCAAGAAGTGGGATTGCTGGATCATATGGTAATGNATTTTCCCTTTCCATCTCTTCTTACTGTCCCTTGGGGAGACCACACATGCTTGATGTATACCATTTATCTGCTGGTGAGTCTCAAATACGGTCCCTATCTCTAAAGCATTTGTATTCTATCATTCTGTCTCCTTTCCTTCCCTCTCCCACATACAAGTTTAAACATGTCACAAAAGCATAGCTACATTTAAAGAACACACTGCACGTTTTCTGACTTTGCTGTTCCTGTCTTACACCATCCTACTGAGAGGGCTCTCAGCACCCTAGACTGAGCATTTAATTTGGGTCCTCAATTGTTCATTGGCTTACATGGCTTCTCCCATTAATTTTTCCATCAACAGGAAAAATACAAGGCTTTCTAGATGTATTTGGCAGGGAGGGGATAAGCCTAGAACTTAGAAATAAGTCATCCTAGAGATGACCTAGTGAAAATGATTCAAAAAATTAATCCGATGGCCTAAGCTTTTACAGAGATTACTTCTCAGGTCCTAGCCACATGGACAAGGACACTACCTGGGGAGGAAAACTTGTGGTGAGCTAGGAAAGGAGATATGGATGAGCTGAGATGTGTGGGCCAAGGACTGCCCAGGCAGACAGTTTACAGGAGCCTTATACCTACCTGGTGGGAACGTCTACTCAAACCAATCCAGTATCTTTTCTTGGTGACAGGACCCCTGTTTCCTGGAGAACCTAGCCTTCCCAAGGAGACCCATGTTGTTCAGGAACATGAGGCCCAGCTCCTCCAGCTTTGACTGACACAGGACAGGGCAGGAACCTAGTCTTGGCAGATGAGAGCCTGGTTGTCTCATTAACTCTTCCTTCTCCAGAGTGCAGAAGTCTGTAGCCCAGAGAGGAGAGACTTGTGCTACAATGTGACCGACGACAACTATGGCACACAAGAGGGAATCAGTGAGAAACTGGACACTCACCATATTGTTAGAGACCCTGCATCAAGGCATATGGGAACTCCTACTTCATCCAAATGGATTCACTTCTTTTATTATTTAATCCAATTACATTTGCATGACTTGCTGCCTGAACCTCTTACCTTGCAAAGCATTCTTGGTAAAGAAGGCTAGTTCTAAAGCCAGAAGAAAGACTGACTCTTATTAAAAGTTAAAGAAGTTAGGCCAGTTTCTTAAAGAAGTTAGGTCCAGGTTCTTTAAATAAGAAAACAGTTTGAGAGTTGCAAAGAAGGTAAGTTCTGGAGAATCGGGAAATCAGTCAAGGCCTCAGCAGGCAGCTGGACATTGGTTTTACAAAGGCCTGGTACAACTCCGCACACTTGAGGGGTCCTTGGAGGAATCACAACTAAATCCAACCTTAAATGAATTGGAGTACATGACTAAACACATACATTTACACAAGAGACCACTGTTCAGCACCTCCTGATGTGTGCCAGCGATGACAGGAGACCACACCAAGAGTGACAAGGTTGGACCAAAGTACAGGTATGAACATCCTAAAAGCAAGTNGAAGGTTTGTGGAGTGTGATCTGCCTCCTCCCCAGGGCAATATAACACTCTGGTGGTTATGACAGACTGACATAAGTCAGAACAAGGAACAAAGTGAAGTAATTAATTAAAGGTATAGGCAGAATAGAGGAACATTGGTTCTTTAGGAGAAAACAAAATAGAGACTAATAACAAAAAACCAAGCTGAGGGGTGGAGTGGGGCGTGGCTCCGTAGGTAAAGTGCTTGCCATGCTAGCACGGAGGATCTGGGTTTAGAACATGGGAACCCACAAGGAAAGCCAAGCATGTGGCAGATGTCTGTAACTCAATGTTGAGACAAATGGAACCCTGGAGGTCACTGGCCAGCTGGTCTAGCCAAACTGGTGAGCCCCAGATTCGGTGAGAGAGCCTGTCTCTAATGCTGCTGCTGCTGCTGCTGCTGCTGCTGATGATGATGATGATGGTGATAAGAGTGACTAGGGAAGACTCTCAACATCAACCTCTGACCTCTACATGTATGCACACACATGTGCACACATATGAACACATACACACACAAACAAAAAATTTAAAATCCTAAGCATAAAATCTAATGTTAACCCTGAATGAATCTTCTCAGGCTGAGAATGCTGGTCTTCGCACAGTCAGATTATATGAGATGTCATCACACTCCTGCCACCAACACCTCCACTAGCTGATCTCCCGAACCTAAAAGTGTGAAAAGCAGCAAAAGACATGGGAGAATCCTTGCCTTAGCACTTCAAGACACACACCAAGTGCTCCAGTTAGGGACTCTCTCCAGTTAGGAGGTGGAGATGAAGAGGAGGCCACGATCAAAGAGCAAGGTGGGCACTAGACAGAGACACAGTGATTATGAGTTAAACAAAGTGAAGTTTCATCAAATAGCTGACATGATGTTTCTTAATTCCATTTGTGTTGAATCCCCAAATTACTGACTAGAAATATATATATTTTATGATCTTTCCTATAGCATAGGTTGCTTGTACTAATAATAGCTGTGCTTATTTGGTACATTTTATGTGTTTGGCATTTTACTATTTGATACGTACTTTTTATTCTTAAAACATTCATGTAGGGTATGCACATCATCATCTCAGTAGAGAATGCTGAGAAGCAGGGAAATGAAGAAGGAGGCTGTGCTTTAAAGACAAACAAACCCTGCCCTGACAGCCACTGCAGAACAGTTTAGGAATGCCACTCCTACAAAGATGCTCGCTCAGAGGCCAGTGAGAACAACCATCAATGTTTTAGAAAGAAATGAGAAGTAACTGAACTCTGCAAAACAACAACAAACAAACAAACAAAAAACCACTGGTCTGGCTTTGTGGCAATCACCTTTTGGCTCTTCCTATAAGGTAGGCAAGTATCTTCAGCATTTGAATGCTGTCTCTCCCCTCCCCCCTTATCTCTTTTAATCCTATTTTAATCAACATTTTCTTCCTCCCCTTTCCTCTTGCAAAGGTGATTTCTGAAGAAATGAGGCCATGTAAATCTGTAACTTGGCAAAGTTTTCTACAGTCTAGATTTGGCAGTTAGGCAATGAAAATATTATAATTAGTATGAGCTGAGGCAGGGAGGTGTCAGGTGGATTTAAATGCAAACATCTGGTCTGCCAAGTTCACAAGGGCATTAAAACGAACAAAAAGTCCTTCCTTTTCTTTTTCCTAAACAAAAGCTTCAAAAAAATTGCTTGATGCTTTGTATATTTACTACTAAGAAAGTCTGATAAAGGAAAAATGCCATATTAGATATATAAAATAGGTTTTAAAAAATTAGTAAGTATAAACCAAACAAAATTCTAAAAAAATTTTCCCCTTAGGAAGGATATGGAAATGGCCAGCTGTCTCTACCCAGGCCTTTGAGTATTTGAAAACTTAGCACTTTCCTTTCTTCTGGAGTTATGCAGCCACTGGCAGAAAAGAGATGATGGTAGCAAAGCTCAATCAGTGGGGACAATGCAGAACTCATCCCGGGCTTCACAAACACAGTGAGACAAGCATGCTCATCTCTCCCTTCACGTTTACTTCATCTCTGCAGCAGCCTTTAGGCGTTTGCTAAAAAAGCTTTGCTGCTGAGCTTGCTTGCTTGCTATACAATCTTTGAGCAAGTGATTCAACACAAGTTCACTGACATGAGCAGTGAGGATAATGTGCATCTCACAGGTTTGTTGTGGGGTTCAAAGGACGTGATGGCCATAAAGTGTCACACAGTAAATACATAACAAATGCTGGTCTCTCCAACTTTGCCTCTTCCTTGCCAAGTTGTATCAATTTCCTTTAAAATACGTTGACTTTAAAAACTCAAGCTATTGAGAATCTAAAGTTCAAATAAAGGACATTAAAAATTCTGAATTTTTGTCCTGTTCATAGTATAACCCTTTTAACCACGTCCCTGTGAGTTTCATCAATCTACGAATGTGAGAACCTAAGATCCAAACCTCCTTTGCTGTTCTCCCCAACTTCCCCGTCTCCTGTCCATTCCTCCATCTTCCCATGCTGGTTCTTTATTCAACACACAGTAGGACTGGATCTGAAGGTCCCAAACCAATCTTAGCAAGGAAACAGGCCTGGGAGATGAAGNGGTTCACTCAAGTGCTATCAGCTAGTTAACACCATCAAAGCAGCTGGCTTTAAAGCTGGCTGGAAACCAGATGGCAGCATTGGTTACATTCTCAGCAGCTGAAAGAAGCAAAGAGCAGGGCCAGGGTGGGAACTCACAGTGATCCTGTGGGAAAGAAGTACTAGAACCTGGCTTTGTTTGTTAATTTTTTGTTGCCTGTGTATTTTATGTGTGGTGTG
>LZPO01117076.1:176627-190486 GCA_001675575.1 Neotoma lepida
GAGGGCCATGAACAAAAGACATAGTCCTTGCAGTAGCTCCCTTTCTGCACGTACTCTGACTTCAAGGTTCAATCAGTTGTTTAGTTGGGGACCCCTCACCAACTTAGAGCTATGTGCATGGGTCAAGGTGAACGTGCTAGGCCAGCCACCCTCGATGGCAGCTCAAGGACAGAGCCTGGGACTTGTCCAGGCCTGCCCAAAAATAACTGTAATCCCCAACCAGTAAATTCAAAGGTTACATACCCTCACCCATATGACACAAAGGCTTGTACCACCCTGCTTGCAGTTTTTCCCTTTAAAAACTCCCCACCCTGAGGGCTGAGGGCCATCCTTCTCCACCTGTTATGTCAGAGTGTTGGACACGGACCAAGCCTGGGCTTGCTTGTAATTAATAAACCCCTGTGTGTTTTGCATCAGATATCGGCTCTGTGGTGGTCTTGCTTGGGGGTCTCAAACGTGGGCACAACAATATGACAGCTAACAACCCTCTGTAACTCCAGTCCCAGGGGATCCAAAGCTCTCTTCTGGTCTCCTAGGGTACCATATGCACATGGTACACAGACATACATGTAAGCAAAACATCCATACATGTATAATAAAAAAATAAAATTACAAAAACAATTTTAAAAAGGAGATGAGCACTTAAAACAGGAAATATTCAATAAATGCTGAAGTATTCAGTAAATGTTGGCTGTTACTACCTATGACCTTAAAATAGGGAAAACAAAACTTCCTTAAACAAATACAAAAACAGAAACCATAGAGGGAAATTTGACATTTAATTACAATAAAGCTGGGAACTTTCATATATATCAATAGACAGTACAGAATATAAAAGGTAAGTTAGGNACTGAGAGCTTGTATTTATCACACCTACAACTGACAAAAAAAAATTCCATAGCCAGAATATATAAGTAGCTTTTGTAGACTAATAAAAAAAAAGCAGATAACTCAGTAGAAAATAGGCAAAAATATAAAATAGGTATTTTTCTTAAGAAAAATATGAATGGTTAATAGTAATAATGCAAAATATTTTAATCTCAACAACAGACAGAGAAAATGCAAATTGAAACCCTCAGCAACAATCACTTCCTACTCACTGGTTTGAAAAAGTAAATTTTAAAGGTTTAGATGTCATACACTATGTACACAAAATGGAGCTCTATTCAGCCATATAGAAAGTGAAATTACATCATTTGCAGGAAAATGGGTGGAATCAGAGATCACATTAAGCAAAATAAGCCAGATGCAAAAAGACAAATATGACATATTTTTCTCTCAGATATGGATTTTTTCCTAAAAAAATATGTATTTGTGTGCACGCGTGTATGCATGAATGTGTTTACGACATTTATGGGGTGGGTGTCCAAAGACACCAGAAGAGGGTATCTGACCCTCAAGCCAGAGTTACAGGCAGTTGTGAACCATCTAATATGGCTACTGAGAACTGAACCTTCCGCAAGAGCAGCAAAAAACACTGGGCCATTTATTCAGCCCATGTGTGGAATCTTACGTAAAGTGGTAGTTATATATGACTAATACACACCCTCTCACATTCTTTTCATCACTTCTGTGTAAGAGCGCCAACACAAAGTGAGTGCTCTGTACATATGTGCCACACTATGTTGTTTAGGGAATAATTCCAGACAGTGGAAGTCTGAACTCGGTCAGTTCATAAACATCCTTCCCAAATATTCTTAATCTACAATGGGTTNAATACAAGTATGTGGCACTTGCAGCCATGGAAAGCTGAAAGTGTACCCTGAAGATAAAGTTAAAGTGAAGAGCAATACCAGGCAATTGAGGGTCTTACAAGATTAAGTCTAAACAGGAAGCATGGAGTGTCTTAGGTTAGCACTGGCGGGTGCTGTGAAAGAACCACAGAAGCCAGGGGAGGTTCAAATGGAGAAACACCAGGATTGACAAGTTTAAGAGACTGCTATGGCCCAAGAAACGGCATAGAGAAAGCTGCGGGAGGAGGTAGTTTATGAATGCAACTGAAGAGGCACGGGAGGAAGAAGGATGAGTTTAAGCTACGTTCTGGTTGGGGTGACTAGATACAAAGGCTGCATCACTGATGAGGTGAAGAAGAGGAAAGAATGGGTTTAAGTTTGATACTCATGAATTTAGGAGCTTTAGAACATTCAAGAAGAAAAGGATGTGCAGGTATCCAGAGGAGAAGGAGTGGGGTCAGAGCCAAGGAAATCAACATGGGAGTCACCCACATGCAGGTATCTGAGAATAGCCAGAGAGAACATGTTCCTTTAGAGCAGCAGTTTGCAAACTTCTGTAAAGGGCTAGTAATAAATACTAGTGTTTGTGGGCCATATGCTCTGTGTCACTAGTATTCAATTGTGCCACTGCAATGTGAAAGCAGCCAAGGACATGTAAACAAATGGGTGAGACTGTGTTCCAATAGAACTTTATTTACAAACACAGAAGGCTACTGGTTTTGTCGATGGGCCATTGTTTGCCAACTCCTCTTTTAGAAAGAAAAAGGCAAACACAGAACACAAGGCCAACAAAGACCACTGGAGAGGAAAATGACTACTTCACTAGAGTTCATGGCATGTGAATGACAGGATCCCAATTCAAAGAGAAGTTAAGTAAGTCATAATTAAAGGTTGGAAAGGCAGGGTGAAGCTTGGCTATGGGTGTAGAAACCATTGTGTGGTATAGGCTTCATCTTCAGATCAGTTTTTCACTGGTGGGATCATAGCCACAACAGCTCCTGGTGTCTATCTTAAAAACATGGATTCAGGAAGATGAANGGAGTAGACAAATTGGACTATTGGTTCCAGGTCTTCATTCCTCTGCATGACATAGTATTTATGCTGTTATCCCATCCCTTGCTTAGTGACCACAATTGCTACCACTAGAGATATTTTCTCAGTGATGCTGAGATTGGCCATATGGCTTTCTTTAGCCAGTGGAAATGTGAGAAACAGTTATGGGCCAACACCTTCAGACACATCTCTTTTTTTTTGTCTGCTTATTTTGTACTCTCTGTCTCTCCCTGGTAAAAGAAGGCCCCAAGTAGCCACTGTTCGGGGAGAATCAAGGAAGTCATGAAGCATAACTTAAGCCAGTCCTTATAGTCTTTAGAAAAAGTTTCTTGGTCAAGAAAATAAATAGAGGTAGTTAAAAGTAACTGAAATTTGGAGGTTGAATGTTAGACAACATAAGTAATTAAGAGCATTTTAAACAAACATTGGATAGAAAAATCTAGTTTAAAAACTCTCTTTGACCTCATGTAGGACATGTGATCTACCCAACAACAATCACTAAGAGCAAAGAGATTTAGTATTATGATTGGCCCGTTTGGGTCATGTACTCACTCTCTTCTGTGGTGATGTATTGTGTCCCCCAATATATTGTGTAGCCTAATAAAGTTTATCTGAGGATCAGAGGAAAAATCCAGCCACTATATTAAACATAGAGGTCAGGCAATGGTAGCACACACCTTTAATCTTATCACTCGAGAGGACGAGATCCATCTGGATCTCTGTGGGTTCAAGGCCACACTGGGAACAGAGCCAAGTGTGCTGGCAGTTGCCTTTAATCTCAGCATTGACCATAGAGGTCTGGAGGTCTGTGCAGACAGACAGGAAGTGATGTAGCTGGGCAGAAAGAGGAAGTGAGATGCAGAACAGAAAGGCATATAGGCATGGGTATACAGGAAGTAGGTCTCTTTGGCTGAGGATCTCCAAGTGGCAAGAACGTGGCTGGCTTCTTTCTGCTTTTATGATCTCTCAGTTTCTTATCCCAATATCTGGCTTCGGGTTTTTATTAATATTAGCAATTCGTCTTACACGCTTCAGGAAAATGGGAGTGCTACCAATGTAAGGAAAAGGGATGCTGAGCAGATCAAGCAATAGCCAACACTGTAGAAAGCCAGTGAAGAGTAGCATCGTGGAAACTTGGGCAGGAGGCAGATTGAAAATTGAGGGTGTATTGAATAATGCTATCAGTGGGAAAGAGGACACTGAGACAATAAATGAAGTATGTTTATTGGCTTTGGAAATAGTGGGGATTATTGATGATCTCTCCCTGAGCAGTTTCAGTTGACTATTGGGTTGACAGATTATAGATAACTATAAAATACGCACCCCCCCCCAAAAAAAACCCACCAAAACCTCGATAACTCATTTAAAAAAGACTTGAGATAAGGAATCAGACAGGAGAGAGCCAGCTGTTTTGTTTATCTGAGCATCACTTTGAGGGAGATACTTCTGGGAAGAGGAATGTTGGGATCAGGCCACCCCTGAAGTAGATTTTAGTGGACCAGCAGCCTGGAGGGTGCAGCCAGGGTTAGAGNACAAGCTCAGGCCAAGTATGACCTAAGGGCTTGCAGCAGGAAGAATTGCACCTTTGGGAAGCAAACATGAAAACCAGATCCAAGCAACGTGGAACTTAAAGCAGGGGCTTTGAGGACGGAACCACCTAGGGGAGGCATGAACCCAGAAGAGTATCTAGTATCTGGTCTCATTCCTAGAGAATCAACAGTAGAGACAGCTTTAAACAAAAGCATTTGGCTGACAAAATGCTAACCTGGTGCCCCCACCCGTTAAGACTGACCTTTTCTTGGCTCCTTTCGAGACCCTGACCCTTTTCCTTATCTTACTGCCCTCAGCATTAGCTCCCCTGACATGCCTCAGACTTGTCTTTACTGTCTTCTGACTAGGGAGAGATTCTCAAGGCCCATTGTGCCCCTCCTCACCTGGTGCTCTGTCTCACTTCTCATTGCTTTGAGCTGTTTTNAAGAGGCTCTGAGGATGCATCCATGACAAGTTATTAACATAACAAATCTTCTCCTGTGGTTATTTGCTTCCTAAGTAGATTCTCTTGGCAACAATTCTTAACCCAAGGAGTCTTTCTATAATGGTAAGAATTTGGGTACTGGAAGGCTGGGAGGCTGGAAGAATTACCCCTCAAATCTTTACACAAAGTAGCTTTGTTACTGATAAGACTATTGCTGAACTGGAGGAAATATCCAGGGAAAGTGAGATAAGAACTTTAATTTTAGAAATAGGATATTTCTAAATATCGTTGCAGTGATAATGGATTCTGATTGCCATTACTCATTGAAAGGGCCTCAAGTGAGAAATACAGGCCCTGACACATGAGCTTCTACCACTTTTTCTTTTTCTTTTTCCTTTCTGGGGCTGGGGTGGGTGGGGGTAGGGTTTGGTCTGTGTTGTAATCAAACCTGTGCTTCAGGTTTCTGTGACCATTCTTGCTGAACAGGACCTTATTTTCTAGAGTTTACTTCCTCACTCACTCCTCACTCTCCCCATTGTCCTTGTCATCGCCATCAGAAGTCAAGGTTCACTGAATAATACCTGCTGCTCCCAGAAAGGATTGTGGCAACCATGAAAGAAGCTATATCTGTCATTTGCTTCAAGTGGCTTAACTTCAGTTTAGGAGAGAGAATACACACGTGAAAAGATAAATGTGTGTAAACCAAATGCTGAAGAAACCCGGTGATAACCAAGGATTCCAGTACAAGACATACACACTGGAAAAACCTTCAAGGTCATGGTTCTTGAAGGTCCTGGGAGAAGAGTGTGGCCACATGAATGTGGACATGGCAGACAGTAAGANGGGAGTACGGAACACCAGGATGGAAGAGGAAAGTGCAAATGTGTGTAAGGCCCAGGAGACACCCGCTCCACCCGGCGGCTTGATGCCTGGAGAGCAGCCTCCAGGCACAGCTTGAGGTCCAGATTGCTAATTAGAATTTTTTTCTGTGTAGTTTTCCAGGATCAGCATGGAGTGTCATATGCATCTCTGGCAGCCTTCCTAAACCTGTCTAGCCAGTCAAGTATCACGGCTGCTCCACCAACTCGCATGTGTTCCTTCTGCGAAGCCTTCTCTGGATTTGCATGTGCTTAAAATAAAGAAAAACAAGAAAAGAAAAAAAAAATGCCCTCAGTCTTCATGAACGGAGGTGATGTTGATTTTCTCTGCTGTGTCTTCTATCTGCATCTGAAGCATTGGTGTGTCTTAGATGACAAATACAGCAGGGCCAGTTCTGAGAGTTTGCTCTGCAGGTTGGTGTGTCCCCCTCCCCCCTCAGTGCTGTGGCCTTTATGAGTTCTTCCTGCGCGTGCTGAGGATACGATGGAAGCAGCATGCATGATGAAGTAGGGTAGGTTTTGCCTCCTACCAGCCAAAAGCACAGCTTCCCACCCTGTACCCTCCCCATATGCTTCCCTCAGTTTCCACAGCTCCTCCTTCATGGTGTCCCAGCTATCTAGCGTTGTGCTGTCAGCCCTAGTTTTATTCTGTTGCTAACGAGCTTGGTGGCTTTGGGAGAGGACCCTTAACTCTGTGGTCTTTGTTTTCTCATCACTGAAAAGAGAGGTTTGGACTATATGATCTTTTAGACAGTTTCCAACTCGGAAGTAGGCATCTACAAAAATTTCATCTTCTTCACATTTACCTTTAACAATTTTTTTTTTCTCCCCTTGCTACTTAGGGAGGAGAGAGAAGCTCTGGAAGGAACCACATTTTGTAAACTGGAGCATGACTTTTATGTTCTTAGAAATACAGTAGAGCTGGTTAGCTGTGACACAGGATTTAGGCAGTTCTGGGGTCCAACTTGTGCTCCATCCCTGACTACTCTGTGGTCTTAAGCAAGTGGTTTTACTTTCCCAAACCCCAATTTTCTCCTCTTTGCAGGACTAAGGTGATGATGAGAATTTCACAAGACAAGGTATTAAAAGTGTTCAGCCATGTCTGACCAGGAGCAAATATTCAATACCTTTAATCATCATAGAAAATAAACATTATGTGTTTATCTTATTATTTTAACAAAACATGAGATAGTTGCCTTTTTAATGGCTTATTTGGATCATAGTTTTTAAAATTCCAGTTTATGATCAATCAACCCCATTACTTTTAGGTCTCTGATGAGGCAGCATGTCCTGGCAGGAACATGGTATGATGACTGCTTATATCTTGAGACAGGGAATGAAGAGAAAGAGGAAGAGGAGAGTGTAACCGGAAGCTTTTCTGTGTCCCGCCCGGTCCTGCAGCAACTTATAAAATAATCACTCAGAGGCTTAATATCAATTACAAACTGTTTGGTCTATGGCTCAGGCTTCTTGCCAACTAGCTCTTACAACTTAAATTAACTTATTTCTATTAATCTATGTATTGCCACGTGTCTCGTGACTTCACCTGTGTTCTATTACATCTTGCTCTCCTGGCAGCTCGCAGTCTCCCCTGACTCCGCCTTTCTTCTCTCTGTATCTTTGCTTGGATTTCCTTCCTGGCTATAACCTGTCTTGCCATAGGCCAAAGCAGCTTCTTTATTAACCAATGGTAGCAGCACATATTCACAGCATACAGAAAGACCATCTCACAGCAGGAGAGGATCTNACCATTCCCTTTAGGAGCATGCCCTGATTGGGATGGATCAGGAAGAGCTTGCATCCCTCTGCGTGGGTGTTTGTCTAGGGGTTGAGCATTGTGACTTGTTAAGAATTTCATGGTAGATCTCTGCCATAAGCACCCCTTCAAGTATTATTTTTCCTCATCAATGTCTGAAATTGTCAGAGAACTCTGGCTAACTTGGTTGCTCGATTGGCAGCTATCAGACCTACATCCGCCACTCAGTGACAGCTACCTGAGAGCCAAATCTGGTCACTATTCAAGGTTAAGTAGAGACCCAGCTGGGATCAGAAGTGCTGCTGTTGTCTATGAATTGAGTGTGGTAGGGGTGTGAGTGGTGTTGTTGCTCTTGAATGTATGTGTGTGTGNGGGGGTATAGCTATTGTGCATCTGTGGAGACCTCTGGGGTAGTCTATCATGCAGTAGCTCTTCAAGGATTCCTCCTGACACCACAAGAACCAAGGCTGATTTAAACATCCTCACTCCTACACATGTCCAGTCTTGGATCCCCCCAGGTCACTGCATTTCAGCTGCAGGAACTACTGCAACTGTTGTAGCTGCTGCTCAAGTCACGGTTTCTGCATCTGGACACCTAAGTCATAGCTGCCCTAGAAACCTTACTACTGATCTAATTTACTCCAGATTTAGATGACCCGGCCTGCAGGCCCTCCAGATGATGCTTCCCACAGACACTCTGGATATCCCTGAAGCTGTCTTCAATCTGGTCATGAAGGAGTGTCCCTATTTCCCATGGTAGCAGAGGCAGGCCTAGTGAATCTGCAGACTGTTTTGATTGAGCAGGAAGTTTATGGTCCACAAAAGGGAGGCTATGTGTATGTGTGACTGGCTGTATAAAAAGCCCCTTATTCTCTTTGAGAAACTGGGGAGACCCCACTCCTGTGTACTACTTCCCTGATGCTGTAGCCAAGGCTGCAATAGGGCATCACCCTCCTGTCTCATTGTCTACTTATGGTGATTATCATTGGTAGGCCAAGTGGGTTGAGCTGGGGTTGGAGACACAGCTTAGTGGTTAAGAGTATGCATGGTTCTTCCAGAAGACTTGAGTTCAGTTCTCAGCACCCATGTCAGGTGGCTCACAACCTCCTGTAACTCAGCTCCAAGGGATTTGACTCCCTCTTTTGCCTCTGTATGTACCCATATACACAAAATTAAAAATTAATCTTAAAAATATTTTAAAAAGTGGACTGATCTGATAACATGAAGAGCAGCCAACTTCCAGTTTCTTGGAACACATGCTCTTACACAATGGCTGTTATTTTTTTACTTTATTTCTTTCAAAAAGTCCCATGTTAGAAGCAACCCCAAAGCCATATTCATTCCACAAGACACACATTACCACAAGGAATTGTCAGCTGCAAATCCAGTCGAGCTTGTTGTTGAGGTAGGCAACAATTGCCCTTCTCTTTTCCTGTCGCGCGTTTGGAGACCTTTGTCCTTTGTGCTCTTGTTTAGATACTACCCGCTATGGGATTTCATTTGCTCATTCAATTCACTGAGTGTAACNTGTAACAGAGTTAAGAAGACAGTAATGCACAGGAAGGATCAATCTCTAATCTGTGAACCTTAAATTTGAGTGAGATGGGAAGAGGAATAAGTAAGGTCTTAGAACACATTGAAATAGAGGAATACATAGTTGGTACTCTGAAGGGTCATAGGAGAGTGACTAACCTAGCATAGGGGTGTATATGTGTGTCAGTGCAGAAGTGTGTGTTGTGTGTGTGTGTGTGAGGGGAAGTCACATATTTCTAATGTGAGCTGAAGACTGAGGAGCTGGGGTGTGTGTTGTTGGCACATGGGATGGATAAAGGACAATAGCATCCCAGGCAAGAGGAGAGCTTCTTCCATCTGGAGTTTGGGAGAGTACACCTGTGACTTGGGCACGGGGGTGATAAGGGATATTCATAGTCAACATTTTGTCCTTTGTTTAGATCCTGTAAGGGAGATCCTGAAAATCGGCTCTGATTTTAATTTCTTACCTGCGTTTTTAGTATGCCTGTACAGCTGTTTACAGGGTGCTTCCCTGTTTCAATTTCAAGTCAACATGTTCAACATCTCTCAGCTCCTAATTAAATATCCCACAGTGGTTCTCTGGCCTCACCTCCCTATCTCTAATCATGAGGCCAGCACAGTTTCAGTCTCTTACCACGGCTAAGCTGTCTTTCCTCTTCCCACATCTTCACCTGCTCCACCCAAGCTGTCACTAAGTCTTACTCACTTTTTGGCTAAGTATCTGAAAGCTTTTGGTTCAGGCACTTTCTGCCTTCCCTGAAGTTAATCCATCACTCATTTTTTATAATAACTTTAAATTTTCACCAGCACTATCGAAATTGTAAGTGGTATAATTTGTACTCTGTTGAGATATCATTTGGAATAGATCAGCTGTTTAAAAAATTGTGTCAGATGATGAAGTAGGAAAATAATTTCAGGGCTTCAGAAAAGCAATTTTTATTGGAAAAACACAATTCCTAGTCTTGTATTTATTCTTAGACTCTTCCGTCTACTTACATAGTGAAAAGTGCGCTAACCTTTGCTAAGGGTCATTGTCACTGCATAGAGAACCTGTCTTTAGGGTTTTTCATTGTCTAACTGTGTCCCTCCTTTTAGAAATAAACTCTTCCCTGAGTGCATTACCTGCAAGTGCANTCCACCTTAAACTTGTCCTTGATTACAGAATAGCTTACTTCATGTTAGCACAAAAATTCGTTCTAACCACACCCTGAACACTGGACGTGGAAAATTCAGAACACAAGAACCAGATTGTATTCAGTGTCTGGGAATAAATGGCTAATTTCCCCCAGTTGTATTTTGTCATATTTTAAACAAAATAATTCACTGGCTGGAAATTCTACTTCAGTTGGTATTTATTGAGATTCATACACTGTATTTAGCCTGAAACTGCTTGGTAGAAGTATGATGACTGTTTTCATGACCTAAACATCACACAATGTGTCAATGGGGCAGAGCACTTTAAATCAATACTAAAAGAGAAAATTTGGATGTATATTAAGTTATAAGAAATGTGAGAGAAATACTGTCTCCTGAGCTCACAATTTTATTGGAAAAACAATTCATTAGCTTCACAGTCAAGAGAAGAGTAAGGGAATGTCGGGTGGAACAGACGCTTTGTTCTCAGCTGGTTTCTTATGATGCTAGTTTGTTTAGGCTTTGGCACTCAGTTGTCTACATGATGCTGCCAAGTTATTTCTAAAATGAGTTTTTTTTTTTTTTTTTTTTTTTGGTTTTTCGAGACAGGGTTTCTCTGTGTAGCTTTGGTGCCTTTCCTGGAACTCACTTGGTAGCCCAGGCTGGCCTTGAACTCACGAGATCCACCTGCCTCTGCCTCCCGAGTGCTGGGATTAAAGGCGTGCGCCACCACTGCCTGGCCTAAAATGAGTTATATGCTGAATCCAGCAGACTGTGAGTAAAGTCAGTTGCCCTTCATGGTGTGGGCATGACCTTCAGGGCACTCTTCCTTCAGATTCAAGATCACAACATCAACTTTGGTCAGAATGGCCAGCCTCCTGTCCTGTCCCACATATTTTAGACAAATGTCCCACAGGCTATATTTGAACATTTGGTTCCCAGTAAGTGGCAGTATTTGGGGGAAGCTTGAGAGGTACAGGCTTTGCTGGGGGAAGTACATCTCAGGAGTGGGTTTTGAGGGTTTTACAGCCTTGCCCACTTCCAGTTTGTACTCTGCTTCCTGTTCACAGTTGAAGATATGAGCTCTCAGCTTCCTGCTTCTACAGCCATGCTCGCTTCGAGCAGCCATGCTTCCCTGTCATGTTAGACTATCTCCCTTGAGCCATAAGCCAAAGTGAACTCACTCTTGTATGAGTTGCTTTTGGCCATGGTGTTTATCACANCAGCAGAAAGGTAAGCAAGACATCATCTAACACGCATACACCCACACTCACCCACTCCTTACTTGGTTCAGTTTCAAAGGAACACACAAATACAGTTCTTAAAAATTGTTTTTCCCATTTCAGAAATAACCTATGCATTTAAGAACATAATTACACAATATTTTCCCCCATAAATGCTAACATTCCACTTAACAGTATACCCTCTAGGGATGTTTCAAGATATGGCATGCATTTTCAAGGCCCCTGCCTCAGAAGAAAAATCAAGTGGACTCCTCAGATGAAAAAGAAGTGAATTTTATATGGAATGAGAAATGAGACAATGTTAAGTGGTTGAGGGAACCTGAGGACTCAGGACAAGGGGATATCAGGAAAGGAAAGCAGGGAGAGAACATATTTGGCCTATTGATTACAAAGTTTGGGAGGAAGAAACCAGATGATGGACTNTGCCTATAAATATCTTTACATTGGAAAGACATTTTAGAAAGAAAAGGGGACAAGAGAGGAAGATGGGTCAAAGCAATGGAGGCTAACATCTGAAATGACATGGGAGTTAAAAAGAAAAGAAGACTATAGTGAAGGTGGAGATCTGTGTGTATGCGGCACTAGATTAAGTTGACTTTCTATGAACTGATTGTTGGAAAATGGTACAGGTTGATTGGTTCCACCAGTAAACAGTTCTAGATTGAATAATAGAGTTTATTTCCATGTCTGCTTGAAAAACTTAGCAGGCCCCTTCTCTGAACTGGCAATAGAAAACCACTTGGAAGGGGGAACTATTCTGAATCGTTAGACATAATTAAGTTGTCAGCTCATATATCATCATGCTTTGCCTCCTAGGGATGTTTTGCAGATTAACTAGTTAATGTTTGTAAAATAAGATCTAGGTGCCATGTATCACTGCACAGAATGTGATTATCAGTGTGATGAATGTAATTAAGTCATACAAACTTTCAATTCAGGGTAATACCTGTTCTGGAAGGTTCTGGTACTGGGCATCGAGGTTTTTGAACTGGCATTTCATTAAGAAAAACTTTTGAGAGTAGGTATTCTGCACTGTCTGTGACACACATCTAAGAGCACAGGACTCATTTAAAGTGTCNGGTTGGAATTGTGGCTTCCATTGATGATTAAAGGTTGTATTTTCATCTTACATCCAGCTGACAGTAGAGTGAACTCAAGATGGACTGGAGAGTCTTCCTTTTGAACACAAAGTCGCCCTTGCCTACCATACACCTTATTTATTCAATTTCTTCAGTTATGAGATTCACTTCTTAAAACTTAGAAATGGCTTCAGATGTCCTCAAGCAATACCTGTTAGCAAACTTTTCTTAAATAGACGATTGTTGATCCAGAGGTTCGAATATGTAATCTGTATTTTCAGATTTGGTGACATTTAGCTCTAGGAAAATGGTTATCAAACATTTGGGTCACAGGACTCCTCAATACCCTCAAGAGTGATTGAAGAACCGGAGAGTATCTGTATGCCAATTGTGTAAATCAATAGTTGTGGTGTTACACTTGAAGTTAAGAAAAAAAATGTGAATTTCATTTCTTCATTAAAATCATAAGATTATTTCATAGCAAAATGAATAAGATACTTTTAATGAAAATATCAGGGAGAAGTGTGACATTGTTTTACATTTTTATAAGTTTCTTTAACATCTGGCTTAATAAAAAGCAGCTGTGGTCCCAGCCTGGCTTCTGCATCCAATCTTATATGAGACATTGTTTTGGTTGAAGTAGTTGAAGAAAATTTGGCCTCACACAAATCTGTAACTGGAATAGAAAGGAGTATTTTAATAACATTTTAAAGATAATTTTGGTTATTCATTTTATATTTGCCACAAAAACTCAAAAAGTAGCAATCTCTTAAAGTTTCAGAAATCATGTACATAACTTTTTGTCATCCTGTGCACTTTGAAGTCATTGGTCTGTTTTGTACTGATGTCCATCATTGAGCATTTGGAAACTATTGATTCCTTAAGTTATGCAGAACTTCCAAAGGCTGACACATTTCAGAATCAAGTAATCACTTTCATTAATATCATCACTGATTTCATCATAAATTTTTTGAGTATTGGTGTGCTGTCAAGTTTCCCAGATTCTCATTTTCATTTGAAAGCTGGAGTTTTATTATTGGCAATAAATACTTTGGATTGTTTTCCATGAAGTGATAGTTTCATTTTGTTCACTTTAGAGAGAGGATCTGCCAAATGCCCATATCTGATTAACCATTGGTTTCATGTGAAAAAGGAGCTCTATCTAAGCAAATGGTTAGGCTCACAGCTTAGAGAATAGCATGATTTTCCTGGAGTCAAAATTATAACTAGTGTATACCAAGACCTTCATGAGAATTTCTCATTTTCTCACCCAGGTGAACATTTAAAAAATAAATATGTTTACTGCTTAATCATTGTCATTTCTGACTGAATTGACACATAGAGAAAAATCAGTGGGTGCATAATGGTGAGCATACAGGGACTGCCAGTGACAGGTACACCGACTAATGTGTACACAGTGACTGCCAGTGACAGGTACACCGACTAGTGTGTACACAGTGACTGCCAGTGACAG